>JXCR01105915.1:44224-71714 GCA_002079205.1 Phalaenopsis hybrid cultivar
TAACTATATTTTCAAAAATTTTAAATTTAACATGACCTTTGGTATTAGGGGTTAACTTTAGATAACTATATTTATGATTCTAAATATATAATAAACTTAAGTAAAAATTTTCAATAATAAAGGTTAATTTTAGAGATTAAGATATTTGTTACAAAAGAAAAAGACTATGTTTTTCTATTTTAAGTAAAGAAAATTGTATTTTTGAAATATTAAAAATCTTAAAGGTTCATGTAAAAAGAAAAGAATTAAACTTTATGAAATCTTTAAGCTAATATAAATTTGTTAAGTAAACAAATGTGATAAGTTTTTGACTTTAAGAAGAGGACGGTGAAGTTCAAAATCATTAAAGACTATCCAAATATAGTAATTCTCACATATAAAAACAAAACAAAAGAAAATAAAATAAAAGAAAAAGAAAAGAAAAGATGTGGGGAGAAGCTTGAGGAGATGCCTAATTAAAAAGTGGCTTCACTTGAATCAATTTAAAAAAAAAGGCTTGGTACATTTTCTAAACTTTTATTAGAGTATTAGTTTATTTACTAGTAAAGTTTTATGAAGTTCTTTTTCATATGAATACTTTAAATGACTTTAATATGATAATTTGCAATTTTTCTTGAAAAGAATAGAGAATCAGAAATCTTGGGCTTGATTGCTAAATATTCTTATACCTTTAGTATTAACTAAAGTTTTTTTGAATTTTTCTTAAGTTATGTTATTGTATTTAGTGGACTAAGATATATAAATCTAAAAGTTAAATTCTTTACCATAAGTCATATTTTTATATAGTAGAGGAGTTACTTGAGGACATGTAACATGTAAGTTTGGGGTTTTTGATACACAAAAAATATATGCATTTTTAGACCCATATTTTACACTCATTTTTGGTGATATTGCACTTTAATGGAAGGTATTTTTATGTTTTCTTGCAGGTTGTTGAATTTTAGGACTTGAAGCAAAAAGAAAGTAAAAATGATGAAATTTGGAGCAAAAATGAAGAAGTTGAAAATTTGTTTAGCGCCAATCGTGTCAGAAGTTGAATAGTTTACTTTATCTTTTGCTCTACTCTGAGATATGGTGAAATGAAGAGATAATATGGATGTGCCAATATTAAAATATAAAACGATGATTTTTCAACTCTGAACTTAATTTACTTTTTGATCTGACCAATTGATCTGTTAAAATATGTTGTGAAACATATGATCCGGGAAATGAAGTATGAGTTCTACAATAGAGTGAGGATCACATTTGATTCAATGAAGGAGAATTTTGTACATGGAGTTAAGTGTAAATAAATAGAGAAATATACTTTCTTTAGTGTAGAATTGAAGAATCTTTAGGGTGACAGACTAAAATCCCTAATTCAGTCTTAGTGTTTAAAAAATAAAGTGAAAGTTAGCCTTTAGGTGAAGGGAAGTGGGAGTCAGTATCCTCCTAGCCTAGCCACAGATTTAGGGACTAAACCTAGGATTAGCCAATGACTATCTATAACACTGTATCAGGGTAGAAAATTAAAACTGCTCCTATTTGGTATAATACATATTAAAACCATTTATCTCATCTCGTTTTTCCAAAACCTCATAGTAGTGGGAAAGATGCTTTTTCACATAAGAAATCTTCATCACATAAACATAGTTTAATAGTTTAGTAGTTACTGTTTAAACTTTGTACTTCAGTTTTGTTATTAGTTAAATAATTTAGTTTTGATAATATCTCAACATTCAAAATTAGTGATAGTAATTCCGTTTTGACTTTCTGTGGATTTCTTAATAAATTTATCATTTCAAATTTTAACCTTCCCCGTGGGATCGATATTTGGAGCTTAAATAAAAAATCATTTATTACTTGATAACGATACATATATTTAAGTACAATCCCAACATTAATTTCTTAAATTTCTAATTCATAATATATTGCATCAAGCTTTTGGCACCTTTGCATAGCGGAGTCAACTATATAATTTTTACACAACTATATTTCACTCGGGATCAAAAATCCTCTAACTCTACACCCTACAAAGATTATTTCCCTAATTATTTGCGCTAAATTATATGAATTACATTCTCATTCATACAACCTCATGTAATTCTTTCCAATTGTTAACTGAGACAATACCAGCCCGGTTCTTACATGTTCTCACAATAAATTTTAACATTTGGATAGGCCGAATCAAGAAGTAAATGAAGTGCATGGATTTAAATCATCACAAATTCTTCCAACATTAAAGATCAATACTCTCCACAACTTCCATCCAAAACTTTAATTACTTATCATTTTAAGGAGAAAGATAAAGAAAACTACTCATAATCCATGGAGAAAACAAAACCACACTTTAGTTTAAAAGTAGAATTCATTTTCAAACCAACAAGAAGCCTCAATTAAAACCAAAAGTAATTTAAAAATAAAAGATAAAAACTTATCTCAAATCCTCCACCAAACTATTGAAGTTCCTTTGAATTTGTTCTCTTTTATAACACTCATGAGTCTCAAAATAAAATTAAAAAAAAGCATAAAGTAAATTTGTGGTGCCTGAAAATCTCTACTAAACTATCTCTCAAAGCTTCCCCTTTCTAGCACTTTTCAAAACTTTGAAGCACACTTCAAAAAGTCTCAACTTCCTTCTTTTATAAATCTCCAAGAGGTGCCTTGATAACTCTTCATAATGTGTCTCAATTTGATGTATTCTCCAAAGAATACCTTCTTTCACAAGTCTTCTAATCATATTTTCAAAATTCGATAAAATGAAGTAAACCGTCACATAACTGCTTCTGACGCTTAAGCACGGAGCCTTTGGTGCTTAGACGTAGCCTTCACTGTTTCACTGGGGCTTAAGTGTCGAATATGGTGCTTAGGTGCCAAAACACTTTAGCATAATTTTCACATTTTTGCTCCCAATTTGATCCTTTTTCACTCCTTTTAGCATTTTTCATCTTTTTACTTGTACCTGAAAGAAAAACACACAAATACCTTCCATTAATGCGCAATATCTCAAAAATAGGTATAAAAATGTGTCTAAAAATACTATATATTTTAGGTGTATCATTTATGCATAGTGTAAGATCTGAAGATTTAGTGCCTTATGATTTTGAGTTGGAAAGAACTATTAGAAAAATTTTAAAAAAACAAAAAGAGATAGATCATATTAGGAAAATGTCTTGCAATGTGAGTAATGTTGGAAATGAAAATGAACATCATCAGAGACCTTTAAGAGATTATGCTAACCCTAGAGTCGATAAAATTCATTTGAGTATACAAAACCTTATTGTAGCTGCAAATTCATTTGAGCTTAAACCTACTATTATCTAAATGGTACAGAACAATTAGTTTGGGGGAACACCAACTGAAGATCCTAATCTACACGTTGTTAGTTTTCTAGAATTGTGTGCTACTTTTTGTCAGTTTGAAGGAGATTAAATTTATGAAGCCTGGAAAAGATTTAAAGATCTCCTTAAAAAGTGTCCACGCCATGCGTTCCCATATTGGTTAATAATTTAAACTTTTTAAAGTGGATTAGTTGGATCTCTTAAATAAATAATTGATGCTGCTGCTGGTGGATCATTAATGTCAAAACCATTCGATGAAGCATATTATTTAATTGAAGAGATGACTACTAGTCATTTTCAATGGCCCTCTGAAAGGGTAAATCCAAAAAGAGTAGCTAGTATTCATGATTCTAATGCAATATATATGTTAGCTGCCCAAATAACTACTATATCAAAGAAGTTAGATCAATATGGAATGAATTATTCTCAGACATCACCCGTGCTTGAGGAAAAATCATTGGCACAAATGATAGAATCTCAATCTTTTTTTAGACATTAAATGAAATAGATAATCATTCTAATAATCCTTATGCTAATTATTATAATCTGGGTTGGAAGAATCATCCAAATTTTAGTTGGAGTAACAATAACTCTAATGCTGCAAATCTACAATGGGAAATAACACTGCGAACCCATTGATAAACTCCAACAATCAAGGAAATCCAACATATAAACCTTATTACCCTTCAGGTTTTAAGAATTGCAGATTAAGGAGAAAAAGTTGTCAATGGAAGAATTGACATTGCAAATGGGAAGTCAATTACAAAGTCAAGGTGTTGCGATTAAATTGGGATGTATTGCTATTGCACTTAGCAATAGACATCCAGGAACGTTGCCTAGTACTGTTGAAGTAAATCCTAAAGATCAGAACAAAGAGTAAATTAAGGCTATTCAACTGAGAAGTGGAAAAGAACTGGACAACAGAGTTCCAAAAGAAGTGGAAGTTGAAGCTGAAAAAGATGAGGTGGAAAATGAAAAATCTGTTGAAGATTCTCATTTGAGTTAGAATGTCTTATTAAACCAATGAAAATCACTATAGAAAGACCACCACCTCCATTTCCTCAAAGATTGAAACAGAAAAATAGAGATAACCAAATTTTCAAATTTTTTGAAGATATTGAGGAAATTGACAATAAACATTCCATTTGTTGAAGCCTTGGAACAAATGTCAAGCTATGTGAAGTTCATGAAGGATATACTTAATAAGAAATAAAAGTTTATAGATAATGAGACTGTTGCACTCAATGAAAAGTGTAGCGCTATAATTTACATAAAGCTTCCGGAAAAACTTAAAGATCCTATAAGTTTTTTCTATTCTTTGTGCTATAGGCGATAGATTTTTTAGAAAAGATTTATGTGATTTAGGAGCCAGTATTAATCTTATGCCTTTATCAATTTTCAGAAGGATGAGTTTAGGAGATATTTCACCGACAACTATAACTCTTCAGTTAGTTGATCATTTGATTACCTATCCTAAAGGAGTAAAAGAAGATGTTTTGGTAAAAGTTGATAAATTTATCTTTTCTATGGATTTTATTGTATTAGATATGGAGGAAGATAAAGAAATCCATATAATTTTAGGAAGACCATTCCTTGCCACTGGAAGAGCTTTGATAGATATGCAGAAAGGAGAACTAACTGTGAGAGTTTATGATCAAGAGGTTACATTTAATATTACAAAATCAGTGAGATATCCTGCAAAAGAGCAAGAGAGCGAATGCTTCATAATGGATATTAACAAATATTTAAGTCATGAATTTTGTAAGAAGACATTCGAAAAAGAATTTGAAATGAAGTATTTAGAATATCAAGATGAGGATAAAATTCTCTATTTTAGCTCTAAATTCCCTCCTTTTTGCTACTTTTGCTCGAAATACCTAAAATTGATATATCCACAACCAAAACATGAAAATATCCTTCTTTAAAGTGCAACTAGGCACCACTCTGCAAGCAGCTTCACCGTTTCAGCTTCGTTTTGCCTCATTTCAGCTTCGTTTCACTCTAAATTTTTACACCTATAAGATAAGCATGAAAATAACCATTCTTTAAAGTATAATTTCATTCAAAACTGTGTGATAAATGAAAATGAGATTAAGTATAGAAAGACATATCGAAATGTGTCATATCCAAATTTTTTTCCTTGCTTATTTTAGCTTTAAATGGCACCAGTTTTGCTTCATTTTCTTCAAGAGTCCATTTCCTGTACTTGAATCCAAAAACATGCAAAATACATTCCTTTAAAGTGTAATATCATTAAAAATAAGAATTAAATGTATATGAAAAAGTGATGTGGGTGGATTTAGTCTTTTAATTTTGCAAATATTTTTCAATTTTACAAAATATACACGACATATACAATAGTAGATACACAATTTAATCTCAACAAAAATAAATTTAGTGAAAATAGTTTTATCTTTTAAACATCTTTAAACTGCCAAATCCCCTAAAAATAATACAAGTATACGTATCGTTCAAGTAATAAAGGGCTCTAATGGAGTCCTAAATATCGATCCCATAGGAAAGTTGGAAATGCTATAAGTAAATTCTTAAGATTATAATATAAACTAAAATTTTAAACAACAAAAGTGAAGTGCAAAATTTAAATATAAAGTACTAGAGTGAATGCTAAATAAAATGCAACAAAAGACAAAGTTAATTAAACTAATTGCTAAACTTTCAAAAGTAAACTTACAAAAACTAAATAAAGTTTTTGTGACGAANTCTTCAAGGAGGCAATCAATATGCACCAGATCACTTTGCATCCAAATGTGCATTCCTGATCATTTTGATGATGAATTTAACTTGTTAACCGAGTGACTCCCTATTAATCATGATGCAGAACTTAGTATTACCAGTGAGGACGTCTTGGTGGGCAATACTTGCTATCACACTGTAACCAAAATGCTTATGTTTTGGGAAGGTGTCAAGGGGTCTAATAGGTTTCACTAATATTTTTCTTCCTAAGACATATTTTAAAAGTATTAAAAATTATATATTTTTATTACTTTGTGCATCATATTTTCAAAATATACTTTTAAGCTACTTGCATGTCTATCTTAGACCATATGTAAGGTCAGCCTTCTAAAACTTAAGTTTTTCAAAACTTGTAACTATTGGAATCTTTGGATGCTTAGAATGGGCCCGGAGATAATAACCCCGTTAAAACATACGTAAATGTGAGACATGCACATTATTTTATCGGGAGTGGTCTTCTTATAAAAATTCATGTCCGAAACACACACACACACGTATAATAGGGAGGAGTAAGTAATGATTTGAATGACTAACTCTTTTCTACAGGTGCTGCTAAGCTCCTCCTACTATAATTGACTCAAATGCATTGCATGAAGGTAAATTTATATAATAACCTTATTTTCATTTAACTTAAGTCTTATTTTACCTTTCCTATATATATTTTAGAGTCCCTTGAGAGAGTCATGTATTAGAAATATGGTACAAGCACGAGTTTCAAGTCACCAAACGGGTAGAAACATGTAATGAGGTGTTGACCTCACTTTTGATTGAGGTCTACTCTCTTCCTTAGAAGCCTAGGATCTAGCCATAGGACTTTTTTGTTGACTATCCTGGAGGACTAGTGATGACACCCTCACCTTTAGAAATTCTAAAATTCTTTTTTTCCTATCTTCCACATGTTGGCTTTAACCTCTAGCACTTAATAACTTGATCCAATATGGGGGTGAAAAAGAGGGATCCCCATAGGATTGTTTTGCTTAAGGGTTGACCTTGGGTGATGTGGTCTTGGTCAGTTTCACACACACATACACTTGATACCCTTCAATTACACTCACAACCTTAACCCTTAACTAAATATGCTTAGTTGATCCCTTACTCTTTTTTGAAACTCATGTGGATGCTCCCCTAAACCATTAGACCTAGGCTAGGATTTGGCTAAGACCAAAACATGAAGGATCCAAAGTGGGGTTTCCCTTGGTCTTATGGCTCATGAAGGGTAATTTCTTGACTGACATCCTTTGATCCCCAACTTTACCTAAAAACCCAATTTTAGCCTTTTACCCCTAAAACTTTCTCAAAACACCCTAAATTTTCTAAAATCCTCAAAATCACCCAAATTCTTAAAATTTCTTCAAAAGTCATCTCAAACCATTCCAAATCACTTAAATTGACCAAAATGCTCAAATTTTCCAAAAATCCCCAAAATTGCCCAAATTCTCACAATTTCTTCAAAAATCATCTCAAACCATTCCAAATCACTCAAATTGACCAAAATAACTCAAAATTTTCAAAATTGCCAAAATGCCCTTCATACCCCAAAAATTCCAAAAATCACTCCAAATGTCCCCAAAATCAATTTGAACCACTCAATTGAGTCCAATTTGACCAAATTGACCTCTTTTGACCAAAATTCCTAAATTGCCCTTAAAGGCCCAAATTCCCCAATTCACCCCCAATTTCCACCAATGTGACTTGAATCTCACCCAATTTCAATTCTAAACTCAAATTCATCATATCTAATCTTGATTTAAACCAAACTTAAGGTCATATGAACCCAATTTCAAACCTAAATTCCAAGCCCAACCAAAATGCCCATTTTGACCACATATCCAATTTCCCCAAATTAAACCCCTTAGCCTATTCAATTTCCCCAATTTTGAATTCAAAATTCCTTATAACATTCCTTTAGATTAAATTTAACTTTTAAGTGGCCTTAGCTTAGCCTTAAATCTCACCAAAATCCAACTTAGGCCAAAATTCCAAAATTTACACTTAAGTCCAAATCTCTCAAATTGAACCTCATAACTCCAAAATATCTAAAGACTTAACAATAGGACAAACATCAAAAATATTTTTGGTATTTTTGATTTTATTTAAAATAAACACGAAATAATTAAATGCTTTGTATAAAAATACTATAAATTCCAAATCAAAGTCTTACAGGTTTAACTAAAATTATCCTAAAGTTCTTACCGAAGCTTGCCCGAAAACGATGCTAAAAACTTGATGCACCCCTAGTGTGTGCTACTTTTCTACATGTTTTATGTCAATTTAAATCATCGATAATAGTGCCAAAAACTTGACCCATCCCAAAATTTACGCAGTAATTTTGCTTTAAAAAATATGACAAAAAACTTGACCTAATTTTTATTAAGTATTTAATATGCAAAATAGAAATACTATATAAAATATATAAAATAGTTCATACACTAGTGGTTCTACGCAAATGCACGTATCACTTTAAGTAATATATGATTTTATTTAAAAACCCTAGTATCAATCCCACAGAGAAGCGCAGTAAGAAATCCCTTAGGTTAATTCTAGTCTACTACTATAAAGTCTTAGTTTTGGAAGATGAAAATTCTTAGGATAATAACTTAAATCACAATATTCAAACTATAAAAATTAAAGTAAGAAAGAAAAATTAAGAAAAAGTTTAATGAATGCTAACAGAAATGTAAGCAAAAGAACTAAGTTTACTAAACTAATTTCTAAACTTCAAAGTTAAATTTACTAAGACTAAACAAAGTTTTGTGACGAAGAGTTCAAATTTAAGAAAGCATCATTCCCCTTTAAAATGAGTATATGGATTGTGAAGAAATTAAAATCATTTGGAAATATATAAAAATTGTTTTATTCTAAATATGAGCAATCCTATTCTTTACTCTCTTTTGAGTGCATAAAGAACACTGACTAATCCAAAGTTTGGTACCTAATTTTGTGGTTAGGCTGAGAGGATACTAGCTGCCACTCCAGAGCTCCCACTACTCCCTCACCTGAGGGCTCACAATCTTGCATTAGTTTCGAATCAACTAGACCAAATTGAGGATTTTAATCTGTCAACTTAAAATCTCCAATTATGCATCAAATGAAGTATATTGGCCTTTTTATTTGCACTCAACCCCATGAACGACATCCTCTCCCATGGAATCAAATGTGATTCTCCTCATGTTGTAGAAATTATAACCCTTTCCCTTTCAGAACATATATTTCTTAACATATTTTAACATTTCAATTGGTCATATTGAAAATTAAATGAAGATCAGAGTACAAATAATCACAAATTATTGACATTTAAAACCATATAAAACAAAATTAATTCTTCACAAAATCATATTTCAAAGTATGGAGAAGGATAAAGAAGAATTTTTGAGAATTATACGACAAAACACAGATTTCATATATAAAAATAAGTTTACAAAATAAAGAAAGAAAATAACACAACTTATCTCACACTCCTTCCCAAGCAAATTCCTAGAAGTCCCTTTTAAGCTCTTTCTCTCTTTATAATCACACTCAATTCTCTCCTAGAAATGCAATGAAGAAGACATCTGTCACCTTCCCTCTCCTCTTACAACTCTAGAAGAAAATACCCTCTTCTCCAAAGCCTTCCTCTTACTCTCACACCACACAGACACACACACACACACACACATCACACTCACACCCAAAAAAACTCTTCTTCAGGTCCTAGACTTCCCACTCTTTTGTAAAAGTCTGCCTCCCTCAAAAAAGAATTAAAAATTCCCTCCAAAATTCTATCCAAAAGTCTACTCTTTTGAATTCAAAAGACATGTCCATTGATCCAAGAGACATATCCCTTTATAAAAGAACCTTCCAAAGTGTCTAGATGCATTGAATCACTCTAAGGGGTGTTTAGAACAAGCATCCTTTTGAAAATTCGTGCAAAATTTGTTCAAAACCTCCTCAATCTGTAAAAATTTGTTTCTGGCGCATCTTGCTCTAGCTCTCTGTCAAATGACGCATCATGCATCGATTTGGCACAACTTGTGCCGCCCTGCAGCAACTCCACTGTTTTGCTCCATTTCACCCCGTTTCAGTCTCATTTTGCTCCTAACAGATATTCCTACAAAATAAGTCTGAAAACAACCTTTCTTTAAAATATAAATTCATTCAAAAACATTTGAGAAATGTAAACAATATTAAGCATAGAAAGATATATCGAAATGTACCAAGTCAGAATTTTCTTTCTTGCTCGTTTTTACTCCAAATTGCACCATTTTTGCTTCATTTTCTCCCAAAGTTCATTTCTTGTACCTGAAACAAAAAATATGCAAAATACATTACTTTAAAGTGTAATATCATTAAAAATCATTAAACTAGAGCATAAAATATATATGAAAATGTAGGTAATTTTTAGGCGTATCAATGTCTCATCTCTTTTGAAGAATCGTAAGATTTTTTGCTTGTTGATTTCCTTTGTTCTTTAGCTTAGTGATTTTCATTTTTGATTTTGAGTAATATTCTAGAAATTCCATATCTTTTTTGTTATTACTAAACTAGGTTTAGACACTTAGTAAATTGGTGATTCATCATTCAGAACATTTCTTATTCTTTTTTCTTGTAGGTTAACTGCATTATTACTTGACCTGTATACTAGCTTGATTGATCGACTTACTTTGCAATATTTTTTTGATCATCATGTGACCACTCTTGTAAGTTCATTATCATCACCTAAGCTTTGTTACTTAGCCATCACCATCGCCATCAACCCACCATCTCAAGGTTACCTCCTCCATGTCAAGCCACTGTTACATGGCCCCAACCACCATGCAGCCCACTAACATCGGGCCACCACTACAGTGCAAGAACACCATAGTTGGACCACTCTCCCCAAGATGGATCCCCATCATTGGGAAGTTGCCACCATCATCAGACTACCATCACCGGACTATCAACACCCGATTAATGACGCTATGTTGACTACCATCGTCGGGCTGCTGCTAGCACTAAACCACTAACATCTTACCAACCTTGAGCCACCACTACAAATGTAAGAGCATTATCATTGGACTATTGTCACTAATACCAAATTGCCATTACTAAAACACTACCATCATTAATGGATCATCATCTCTTAGTTGTTGCTATGTCGAATCAGTGATTCCTGACAACCAATGGTGCTGTGATTCCTAGTTGTTGTCATCAGATTTTCATCTTCTAGCAACCACTTTACCATCATAATTAGATTATCAACTGGTCTCCATTATGCCAAATTATTGATGTTTGACATGATTGTTGTAGTGATACTTCGTCACTATCGTTGGATCATAATCTCTCGGTCATCGCTATGCTAAATCACCTACAGTTATCATTATTGAATTACACTATCAACATGACCATATCATCATCTCTCAACCATCAACTTACCATCATCGCTGGATCGCCATCTTCTAACTTCCACAATGTCAAATCACCCTTGTGGTATACTATCATTATTGCAAGGTCATTATCCTATGGTAGTTGCAATTCCAGATCACTGACATCTGATAGCCGCCATTATTTTGTTACATCATTGCAATCTCTGGATCATCATCTCTAGACCACCGTCGTTATTGAGTTGGGATATCTTTGTCAGGCTATCATCATCACCATACCACCACCGCCCGACCGATATCCCTACTACTATGACTAGATCATCGTTGCTTGAACATTAAAGCCATCATGGTGCACCACCATTATCAAATTAACATTGACTAATTATCCTATTAATGTTGTTGAATCAATATTACTCAGTGGACACGTGATCTTGAATTTATATCACAATCACATAATTTCTGTCGTAAGTCTTCCATCATAACAACCAAGTTATTTTCACTTCCTCAATAATATTTACCATTGCTATAATGAAAGTCAAGTTAACCTCTCCCACTATCGTAATACTCTTTTCTACTGTTCAAGAATAGACAATGCCTTGAAATGTATTTACATATGAATAGTAGAATTATTTCAAATGAGGTAGGCCCCGTGTTTTTTCCCTTCCAAGATTTCTATGTAAATTCTTCTGATTTTCTCTCCATCTTCCATATCTCTATCTTCGTGTGTGCTGGATATCATACATATCTAAGGCGTTAATATAACTCCACTGTCGCAGATTCTCCAAAAAGCAACATATATATATATATATATATATATATATATATATATATATATATCCTTTANGAAATTATACAGATGGATGGCGGTTGGTTCCAGTGGTGCTCTGCTAGGGTTTCGACAAAATGGATCTAGATGTTGCTGTAGATGACACAATCTCAGCTACCTCAGCAAGTTCAATTAGTTTTCTCTCCTCTCATCACTTGTGTTTGCAAGTTCTGAACTTCTCCAACTCTCTATCTCTTCCCGGGTTCTTGGCTTTTTCAAATTTTACCGTTCCATTGCTTAGCCCCACTGTTTCTGCTCTTTGCTTGTCTGGTTGCCTGAGTTATTCTCTCTACTGTGTTGTTTGTTTGGTTACTTGGTTTTCTCACTACTATTTTGTCTCTATTGTGCCTCTTTGCTGCTCTACTCCTCCATTTGAATAGACTGCTCAGTGCTAGTTCTACAGCACTGACCCCTTTTTTGCTAGTTGTTGCACTGGGAATCTTTCACTGATGTCTCACCCTAATACAATTGATATTTCCATAAATATTCAGTGGGCCAAGGCTACCTTTGCTGACATTGTTGGGAAAGGATATGATAAAGTTCAGAATCTTGATGATTTGGTATTTCATCAAGAGTATCATGAGGGCAACCCTCTCTTCAAGCCTATATGTAAGAAGAGTGAGAAATTGGCTATCTACTTTACTGAGGAGGACCTAAATGGTCTTACTGAATGTTATAAGTTCACCTTAATTAGTAAATTTTAACTTGGCCACCCAAAAATGGAATCAGTGAGAAAATATTTTGATGGACTAAAATTCAAAGGGGCATGGAAAGTAGGCCTACTTGATGGAAGACATATTCTCATCAACCTCACAAGGGAAGAAGACTATGCTAGAATCTTTTCTAAACAATCAATTTTGATTGAAGGAATCTCAACAAAACTGCTAAAGTGGACTCCTAATTTTGACCCCAGCAAAGAGCTTCCCATTGTCTCCATTTGGTTTAAGTTGCCTGGACTTAAACTACACTATTTCAACCACAAGGCTCTCTTCAACATTGGCAAAGCCTTGGGAAGACCGCTGAAGTTGGATGCCCCCACCTTCAACTTATCCAGATCCTCAGTAGCTAGAATTCTAGTTAAAAGAAACATCACTCTACCTGCTATGGAGGAAATTTGGTTAGGCACTGAGCATAGTGGTTATTGGCAGAAAATTATAGCTGAACAAAGACCTTATTATTGCCATCACTATAAAATGTTTGGCCATGCTGATAAGAAGAGCTTTAGACTTCATCCCAACCTCAGAAGGAAGCTTCCTAGAACTAATTTAGAGGTATTAGAGTCAAATGATACTGAGCTACCTGCTGTTGCTGGAATTGCTGAATTTCCAGGGACAAGGACTCAGGAAGATTCTATACTAGAGTTGGCTAAATTACCTCAAGATATGGGAAAAGAGGCTGTGGAACCAGATTACTCTCTTCAAAATGTTCTGAAACCCTTGTCTGAACAACTTCACCTTATACAAGAATCTACCCAAGTTAAACAGATCATGGTACTGCACTTCTAATTCTCCCTGCTGATCAAGGGGAAACAACTACTGAGAAACCAGAGGAAGACCCTTTATTCGTGAAATTAGCTAAGGATCTAAGAGAAGGTTGTAAAATCCAAAAAACAAAAAAGAAGAAATTGCCTTTGGAACTAAAGAACCTACTCCCTTCTTCTTCTTCCTTGGAGGAGCCCCCCTTTCTCTTCTAGTACTGTTAGAACTAGGAGAAGAGGAAAATCCATCTCTATAGGTTAATGAATCTAATCTATTGGAATGTTAGGGGCTTAGCACATCCTAAATCCCTTAATCAAATTTTAGCTCTTAATAGGATGTATAAAACTTAGATTATTTCTATTCTTAAACCTATGATCTCCAAACATGACAAAAGAATTGTAAGAAGTTTCCTGGCTTTCAGCTTATTGTCAACACTTACAGTAAAATATGGCTCTTTTGCAGACAGGAAATTCAATGCACTGTCCTTAAAGAGGGAACTCAATTTATCCATTTGAAGATTAATTTAAATTAGTATAATGGTTTTGCTACCTTCATTTATGTTGGCTGTACTTCCACTACTAGACAGAAACTTTGGCAACAGTTACAAGATTTCAGCTACTCTATAAGGGACTTCTGGATTGTTGGGGGGGACTTCAACTGTCTTTCTTCACCTAATGAAAAGAAGGGTGGGAGATCTCCTAACATCAAATTAATGAACAATTTCAATGATAACATTCAGTCTGCTGGACTTTTTGATTTGGGTTTTATTGGCCTTAAGTACACTTGGAGAAGGGGGAAGATTTGGGAGAGGCTGGATAGAGTTTTGGTGAATGATTTTTGGTTCAAGGATTTTTTGCATACTTCAGTCCAACATTTAGCTATGAGTGGGTTTGATCATAGACCCTTACTTATTAAGATTTCTTCCAACAATTCTAAAAGTAAAGCAAAGTTCAGATATTTCAATATGTGGTCCATGCAAGAGGATTTTCTCAATCAAGTATCAATGGCTTGAACTGATATTCATCGTCACATTCTAGGTATAAAACTCCAGCTTTTACATAAAAAGGTCAGTAAACACCTTTCTAATTGGAATTGGGAGGTGGTTGGGAACATTGATAATAAAGTCCTTGAGGCTGAATAGAAGGTATTACAATTAGAATAGCTCATGTCCTCTGGCATAGGGTCTGAAATGGATCTTCAGTCTACAAATGAACATCTGCTGGAGGCAATCAACTTGCAGGAGGCTTTCTATGCTCAGAAGACCAACAAAATGAAATTTTGTGAGGGAGACAAAAATTCTAAATATTATCATGTTTGCATCAATTCACAAAATCCTTTCTCAGGAGGGTCACTGGATTATTACTGCTGAGGGCATAGTTGATAATGCTGTTCAATAATTTCAAAATATTTTCAAACAAACTTCTACCTCTCAATCTCCCATAAAACATACCTTGTTTGATAAGGAAAGGGAGTTCACCAAAAGCTGATCTCTCACTGATATTTCTGATGAAAAGGAAATATGGGAAGGTCTAAACTCCATTTAAAGCACAAAAGTAGCTGGACCTGATGGGTTCACAATTGATTTTTATAAAAAGGCCTGGCTGATTGTGAAGGGTGATGTCAGTGCTACTGTTCAAATCTTTTTTTTGGGGGGTTGATCTCCCCAAATATTTCTCCTCGTCTACTATTACTTTGGTTCCAAGGGAAAATACTCCTCAAAAACGAGAAAATTTCAGACCCATAAGCCTCACTTATGTTATATCCAAGATATTAAGCAAAGTTCTGGTCCATAGATTACAACCTCATTTAAATCAGCTTATATGCAGGAATCAGGCAGCCTTCATCAAGGATAGAAGTATTGTTGATAATGTGCTCTTGGCTTAAGAGTTGGTACTGGATCTAGACAGAATCACTAGAGGAGGTAACTTAATTCTCAAATTGGATATCAAAAAGTCATATGACACAATCAGTTGGAGGTTTATTGAACAAGTTCTCATTGCTAAAGGTTTCTCCCCATCCTTTATCTCTCTAATCAGTAGATGGCTGACTAATAATTTCCATTCCAACATCATCAATGGAACCTCCCATGGGTTTTTTAGTGCATCTAGAGGTATCAAACAAGGTGACCCCCTTTCCCCTACCATTTTTATTCTAGTTTTTGACTACTTATCTAGAATCCTGAATGAGCTGGCTACCAGGAAACCCCACTCCCTTTATAGCCACAAATCTTCCACCTTAATTAATCATTTGGACTTTGCTGATGACATCACCATTTTTTCAAAAGCTTCCAAATTTGCTATTAAATTATTCATGCAAAGCTTGGAGAGTTTTCAGGAGGCCTGTGGTATGAAATTAAATAAGCAGAAGTGCATCTCCATCTTCAGCAAGTAATGCAAAAGTGAGCTAAAGACCTGGGTTTCTGATTTCACTGACTTCACCAATATCCATCTCCCTATGAAATATCTTGGGGTAATTCTTATCAAAGGAAAAACAAAGAACTCTTAGTTTGATCACATTTTAGAAAAGATTCAAAGCAAGCTTCAAGCATGGGAGAATTCCTTCTTATCCAATGGAGCTAGGATAACACTTTTGATAAGTATTTTATCTGTTATTCCCTCATATCTACTAGAAATGAATATTTTGAAAAAGTCTACTCAAAGATTATTAGAAGGAATTTTCAATAGATTTCTATGGGCTGGTCAAAGGAAGCAAAAACATTGGACTAATTGGGCTAAGCTATGTAAACCTTTTAAGGAAGGTGGGTTAGGCTTCTAGTCCTTCCCCCAAATTTTGCATACTAACCTCTGCAAACTCTGGATTAAATTCAGATCTCAACATATATCCTCACTTTTAGCTGAGTTCTTAAGGGTAAAATTTTGAAAGAATCAACACTCTACCCATGTATCTGTGGGTTTGGGGGATTCCCCCATTTGGAAAAAGATGGTGTTGATTAGGGATGAAGCTGAAAAAATCTATGTATGGGAGGTTGGTGAGGGATTGGTTAACCTATGGTGGGATAACTGGTCTTTGGAAGGCAATCTTTTGAATGATCAATTTTCTTCAGCCTCCCCAAAGTTTGTCAAGGACCTATGGGATCATGATAAGTGGAATCTTACTCCTATTCTTCCTTTTTGCAGCCCTTCTCAAATCTCTATTATTCTGAAACTCTCTGTTAATCCTGGGCAAAAGGACAGAATTGCTATAAAAAAGAACCAACTATCTTCTCAGCCTCCCCAACAGGTGATGGATTGGGGTCAAACAAATTGGAATAAATTTCTTACTTCCTCCATGCCATTTTTTATATGGAGACTCTTCTTAAAATTGATTCCCACTGATGATATATTGAAATTGAAAGGCCTAAAGGGTCCCTCTAGATGTTTTTTTTGTCTTACTGAGGAGGAAACAATTGCCCATCTATTTTTTTCTTGCCCCTGGGTGCAGGAAGTTTGGTCTATTGTGATTGGAAAATTGAAATTCCCAACTATGAATCTATCATGGGAGGTATTATATAATTGTTGGTCAAAGTGGAGGGGAATCAATCTACAAGACATCCCCAAAATTGTGACTTGGTTTGTTTGGATGGTTAGAAACCATTTGAAGTATGAAACCTCTCCTATAGAGCCAATTAAGGTGGGTCTAAACTGTATTGCCTTTATACAAAATCTGATTAAATTTAAAGGTTTTGAAGCTGGGTTGGAGCTGAGCCCATCTTCTAATCCTCCCATTACCAAAGTCTTGAAAATTTGCTGGTCTCTACCAAAGTATGGATGGATAAAAGTTAACACTTATGGTAGCTATAAATCTCAGTCTGCTGGTATTGGTGGTGTTTTCAGGAATCATGAGGGGAGGTGCATCTTGTTCTTCCAATCTCCTGTTAAAGCTTTGGATTCACTTGAAGCTGAATGTCAGACTATTTTTTGGGCCCATAACCTAGCCAAATCTAGCCACTTCAACCAACTATGGGTTGAATCTGACTCTTTGATGCTTATTAACATTATCAAGGGCTCCTATAACACCCCTTAGAACTTANCTACATGCACAACAAACCTACCAACAATCCAAGCATTTGTTTAACTACCTGTGATTTTGCTCGATTACAACTTCTTTATTACCATTTGATATGCTATTTTAACGTGTTTAGAGTTCTTATTTATTTATTATATTTTTTAGATGATCAAGTTTGAATTGCATTATTCAATTATATTAGTGAACAATATCATCTAAAGTTCGTAAACAAGTTTATTTAGAATCTCATTCATGAAAACTATGGTTAAAATTATTTTTTTTAGTCTACAAATTCAATTTGATAATTTTTTTTTGTAAAGCAACTTGTATAGAAGTTTAACAATTTTGCCTTCATAGTGTTCATTTATTTTACTAAACATGCTATTTAACTCAATAGTCTCAATATGAATCTAACTAGAGCTCAAAGAACCATGATTATAAGCAAATTTGAGTTTAAACACAATAAGNTTTTTTTATTTGATCAAGTTTGAATTGCATTATTCAATTATAGTCGTGAACAATATCATCTAAAGTTCGTAAACACGTTTATTAAGAAGCTCATTTAAATCTCATTCATGAAAACTATGGTTAAAATTATTTTTTTAGAGTCTACAAATTCAATTTGCTAATTTTTTTTTGTAAAGCAGCTTGTATAGAAGTTTAACAATTTTGCCTTCATAGTGTTCATTTATTTTACTAAACAGGCTATTTAAGTCTCAATATGAATCTAACTAGAGCTCAAAGAACCATGATTATAAGCAAATTTGAGTTTAAACACAATAAGATAAATCTAAATCTTGCTTGGGCTAAATTCTCGAGTTTGCTTGATCTAAAAAATCTAATAAATAAGCTCTAAATTGAAATTGACTTCAGGTCTGTTTGGGGCAGCTGTCGTTTATTGAATAATCTGCTGAAAAACAAAGTAAAAATAATCTGTCGATAAGATAGGTGCAGTGACTACTACAAATTTTTATTTATTTTTTGAAAAAGTCAGACCGCAACCAGAAATATGTCATCGTACCTACACAACTGCGGTGTGAAAATGCTGTTTTCAGCGTTTTGAAAACGCACAAGCTACCAAAACGCAGTTTAGCCAAATAGGTCAGGTGCATTTTTANGGGTTTGTTTGGGACAACTGTCTCTTATTGAATAATCTGCTGATAAAATGATTAAAAATAATCTGCCGATAAGATTGGTGCAGTGATTACTACAAATGTTTATTTTTTTTTTGAAAAAGCCAGATCGCAGCCATAAATCTGCCACCGCACCTAGACAAATGCGTGAAAACGCTGTTTTCAGCATTTTGAAAATGCATAAGCTACCAAAATGCAGTTTAGCCAAACAGATTATGTGCGTTTTTAAAATGCCACAACACTAAATAAGCCGCCCAAAATGAAATCTTCTACTCTAGGTACCTTGACATACCTCTACAAAAAATCACATAATAAATAACTTATTTTAATAAGTAGAATTGAATAATGTGGACTGCTAAGTAAAAAATAATAATAAATAAATAAAATGAGCTGCATGCGTATGCATCTAAATTAACATTAAATATAAATAAAAAATTTAGAGAGCCGAGCACAATCATACTCCCCTCACTTTTTGTTTTTTAAATTACGGTTTAGCCACTCTCGTCTGCCCCAGCAAGGCCCGCACGAAAGTGGCGTGACAGGCACAGATAAATTAGCCAAGTCAGCACCACGATATTTTAAGTGAAAGTGGGCCCACCGTGGCATTGGTCGGCCGGCTATAACTAACTTCTAGTCTTCGCCTTCTACTGCGCCACTTATATTATATCCTCCTCAGTCTCTCTCTCTCACATCTGCAGACCAGCAAAGTAGAGTTGCCGATCAAGTAAGTAAAACATTCTTCCAAAATCTTCAGTTCTTTTTATTTGATTTAGAGAAGATTTGCATGTTTTTTTATTGAATTTTTCTTAAGCCCTCTTCACATTTTTTAAAACGCCGCGGTATCGTTTGATTCACACGTTTTGTTTGCTTATTCGAAAACACAGTTCTAATTTTACACTAAACGTAAGCCGCGGGTCGAATCCAGCGGTCGACTGACGGGTCACGTTTCAGGGGTTCAGAAAATCCTGAAATGCAGAACTGCCCCAAACACACCCTTAATTGTTGCTTTTAAANATCCAAAATCTTCAGTTCTTTTTATTTGATTTAGAGAAGATTTGCATGTTTTTTTATTGACTTTTTCTTAAGCCCTCTTCACATTTTTGAAAACGCCGCGGTATCGTTTGATTCACACGTTTTATTTGCTTATTCGAAAGCACAATTCTAATTTTACACTAAACGCAAGTCGCGGGTTGAATCCAACGGTCGACTCACAGGCCACGTTTCAGGGGTTCAGAAAATCCTGAAATGCAGAACTGCCCCAAACACACCCTTAATTGTTGCTTTTAAAATTTCTATTTTCTTTTTAAGGTATGTTTTTCGAAGATTTTTTGAGAGTTAAAGTCATGAGTGATAAGAAGTTTTCTTCGTTGTTGATAAATGAATTATGTAGTTTCTCTGGGTGATAATCTTCCAAATATAGATTTGTATTTCTTTTCTATGATTTGCTCTTCTTTTAGCATTAGATGGTGTTGCATATCGCATGGTTATGAGACAACAAAAGTGTTACAATTGTGAGCTTTTACATTTATTTGAACAGTTTTCATTGATTTTTGTGTAAAGCATCTTAAAAGGATAAAACTTAATTTTCAGGTAGGGAAAATGACATATAAGGCTAATTAGACATTTTATGTTTAAATCTAAAATGGGCTTTTAAAAGTTAGTATGTTATCGAGTTGAAGAAGTGGCAACCAAAGCTTACTTTTGACATGCACAATTGATATATATATATATATATATATATATNCATGAGTGATGAGAAGTTTTCTTCGTTGTTGATAAATGAATTATGTGGTTTCTGTTTGTATGATTTTTCTGGGTGATAATCTTCCAAATATAGATTTGTATTTCTTTTCTATGATTTGCTCTTCTTTTAGCATTAGATGGTGTTACATATTGCATGGTTATGAGACGACAGAAGTGTTACAATTGTGAGCTTTTCCATTTATTTGAACTGTTTTCATTGATTTTTGTGTAAAGCATCTTAAAAGGATAAAACTTAATTTTCAGGTAGAGAAAATGACATATAAGGCTAATTAGACATTTTATGTTTAAATCTAAAACGGGCTTTTAAAAGTTAGTATGTTATCGAGTTGAAGAAGTGGCAACCAAAGCTTACTTTTGATATGCAAAATTGATATATATATATATATATATATATATNAGCTTTGTAGCTGGCTCGCTTTGCAAAGTCTGAAGGAGTTCACGAAATGGGAAAAACTTTGTAGCTATTCTATTTCATGACGCCGTGGAGAGTTTCCCCCTCGGATATCCAGGGAGAAACTCCCCACATTTCTTCACCAAAGCAAGAGGCGTTGGTGCTGCACATCAAGAGTCTAAACCTTAGGTCTCCTAGATGAGGTCATTAGCATAAGCCCGATTTACTACCTGCATGTTGGTTTGCTGCATATTGTATTTTTGTTTGGTGCATGTTGCAGTTCACTTGGCTTCAACCGACCGCCCCAGCCCAGTGAGCATTTCACTTAGCTCCAACCGGCAGCCCTGCCCCGGTAAGCCTCTCACTTTGCTTCGATCGATCTCTCCGACCCGACGAGCATCTTACTTCAATCCAACTGGCCACCCCGGCTCGATGAGCATTTCACTTTGCTCTAATCGGCCGCCCCGACCTAGTGAACATCATACTTTACTCCGAGTGGCCTCTCCAGCTTAGTGAGCATCTCACTTTAGTTCGACCGGCCACTCCGTCCTGGTCAACCAATCACTTTGTTTGACTGGCCACCACGATCTGGTCGACTGATCACTTTCATGTTTGTTTTCTTTTATAATATATTGCATGCCTGCCTGTTTGCATGTTGCATCTGGTATGTGTTAGCTTGCATGATCATTATCATTTGCTTGTGTTGCATTCTTTTGGGCCGCTGCTGCCACAACAAATCCATCTCTTTTAGTGACTGCCGCCTCGGCACACTTTTTTCAGGCCACTGCCGCTATGGTACACCCATCCCTTTTGGTCACTGTCGGCTTGACACACCTTCCTAGGGTCGCTACCGCCACGACAAGTCCATCACTTTTGGTCACTGCCGCCTTGACACACTTTTTTTGACCACTGCCTCCACGGCACGCCCATCTCAGGGTCATTGCCGCTATGGCACAGCCATTTTTTTAGGCCACTGTTTTCACAGTATGCCCATCTTTTTTTGAGTCACTGTCCCACGGTACACTCATCACTTCTATCACATGACTTTCTACATTTGCATTTGCATGTTTGCATGGATAGCAAGCCAGCCTCGTTAGGAGAGTGACCCCGTGTCGGTCGCGATGCCTTAACAAGCATTGCTTATTGGGTTGATTCCGATGAGCAATGTGAGCTAAGTCATCAGGATTGACATGAGTATGACTGCACTAATGATCTAAAAGATCTAACTTGTGTCACCGCTCTTTGTGACACCCTTTAGATTTTGCAGATCATTAGGATGGGGCCAGTATGGTGACCCCGTCAAAGTCATACTATACCTAGACTTACCCTGCACTTAGATACTGGATTGACACACTTTTTATTAGATGGTGTGCTATGCTAGGATTTAGAGTGCTTAGGTAGTCTTTTTTATGTCTGACTATTGTTCTCTATTGGATTGGTTGATGATCCAGACTTAATGCTTATAAACAATGTAACAATAGTTCTTATGGTATTTTTTACTTATATTTCCTTATTTTGCAACAAAACCAAAAACTTGATCCTGACAAAAAATACGAATTTAACTTTTTAATTTATATATATTTGTATTGGGATACTATGCAAGTATATATATCGTTATCAAGTAATATAGGACTTTTTGATTAAGATCTGAATATCGAACCCACAGAGCAGATTATGCAATATGCACTTTTTAGAAAGTTTTTCTATTTTTAAGAAGATAATTACTTAAACTAAAAACAATTTTTGTAGGAATTTAAAATTTAAATATTTTTGGTATTTTTGATATTTTAACGAAACAGTAACAACTTAAAAAGATAACTAAAGTTTTTGTAGAAGAAAAATACTTAATATAAAAATATCTTTCTTCTTATCATGAATCAATAATAAGTATAAGAATTCTGTTGTGGAAGTATGTAAATTGTGTTGTGCCAAATAGGAGCAATAATATTCTTTACCCTTACTAGAGATGCTATAAAGAACATTGGCTAATTTAAAATTTGGATAGTTCTCAAGGCCGGCTAAGCAGGGAAAATACTAGCTCTCACTCTAGAGTTCCCTTGATTCCCTCCACCTGAGGGCTAACATTCTCGTATTAGAACCTAAAACAATAAACCAAGTTGGGGGCTTTAACTTGTCACTTTAAAGCCCTCTAACTCTACACCCATCAATGAATATTTCCCTATTTATTTGCACTGAATCATATGAACTACATTCTCATTCATACAACCTCATGTGATTCTTTCCAATTTTTGAACTCTAAATGGTTGTGGAATGAAAAATGGAGGAATGTGTTGTGGGGGAAGTTGAATTGGGGCAATGGAGTGACAAGAAGAGTAACTTTTTTTGGTCAATTTCCGCCCTAAATAAAGCCTAGAGTCAGTTCTCCAAAAGGTATCTCAAAAAATTATTCAAAATGCATACAAATTTGTCGAATCTTCTAGAAATCGGGGCTGAACCTACATTGGCGCCATCAGTGCCAGCGTCTTATATATAAATTTAATGCTCTCTGTCAAACGACGTCGTTAGTGCTGTTTCTAGCGCTGTTGGCGCTGAACAAGTTTCAACTTCTTCATTTTTGCTTCAAATTTCATCCTTTTTGCTTTCTTTTTGCTTCAAGTCCTAAAATTCAACAACCTGCAAGAAAACATACAAATACATTCCATTAAAGTGCAATATCACCAAAAATGAGTATAAAATATGGGTCTAAAAATGCATATATTCCATTAAAGTGCAATATCACAAAAAATAAGTATAAAATATGGGTCTAAAAATGCATATATTTTATGCAATATCACCAAAAATAAGTATAAAATATGGGTCTAAAAATGCATATATTTTTGGTGTATCCATATTATGCTCGGTTATTAGTTACTGTGAACTCCACTACAATCGAACAAGAGAGGTATTCTCCAGTGAGACTAATAAGAGCCAATCCTAGCCCTACATATGATTATTTAGAGGCTCCATCAATGTGTAAGGTTCATAACTGGTCATTATTTATGTTTTTGTCATTCAAGTCCACTGCCTCAGAAAAATCTACTAGGAAATTGGCTATTGCCTACACCTTGATTTTTGTTTGAGGTACAAAGAAAATATTGGACTCTCTAAGTTCCATGGCCCATTTAAGGAGTTGACGGAGTGTTCTGGTCACTTAGGAATGAACTTGAAAGGATGGATGGTAATGGCCCATATTGGGTGCATTTAGAAGTACTATTGGTGCCTGCGAGCTGAAACGAACAAAGAAAATGTTAGCTTTTACATCACTTGATACCTTGTTTCAACTCCTTCAAGGATTCAACCTGTGAAGTAGACCATACATTGCTTCCTCAATTTCTCTTTAATGAGCACTGATCTAACTGCCTCTGGTCTGACTCCCAATACAGAGTGTTCTTTATTCAGTTTTAGGCTTTGGTATAATGGTGGAGATGCCAAAGAACTCTTCAAACTCTAGAACATTTTTTCACATTGTTCTGACCATTCAAAACACTTGTTGTTCCCTAGTGCCTTAAAGAAAGCAACACATTTATCACCTAATTTTGAGATACAACGACTGAGACCAGCTATCTGATCGGTCAATTTATGAACTTACTTTGCATTTTGAGGGGATGAGATGTCCATCAAAGCTTTTACTTTTTTGGATTTACATTTATGCCTTCAAGGGTTAAAAGAAAACTAAGGAACTTTCTGGTTGAAGCCCCAAAAGTACATTTAAGTAGGTTTAATCTCAAGTTTTGTTTTCTAAGAGTTGAAAATGTTTGTTTTAAGTTGTTACTGTGTTGTTCTGTCGACTGACTCTTAACCAACATATCATTATCATACAATTCAATATTGTGTCTATTATGATTTGAAAATATTGCATCTATAAGTCGCTAAATGTAGTTCTAGCGTTCTTAATTCTAAAAGGCTTTACATTAAAACAAAAAACTCTTCGCAAGTAATAAAAGTATTTTTTGGGCATTGGTTGGATGTGATTTAATGTGATGGTAGCTAGAGAATGCATCGTGAAAACTCATTACTGAATAACTGGCTGCTGCATTAACCAGTGTAAAGGATAGTTGTCCTTCAGGCAGGCGTTGTTAGGGTTTGTGAAATCCACACACATCTTTCATTTTTTGTTCAATTTTTAAACTATCACCACATTGGAGATTCAGATTGGATACTGGACCTCTCTGATATAACCAATCTTATTTAACTTCCTCACTTTTTCAGTGATCAGTCCTGCCTGGTTTCTAACTGACGATCAGATTTTTTGCTGCATCGGTTGGGCTAATGGCCTGATGCTAAGGTGGTGGCATGCCACGTCAATTGGTATCTTGGGCATTTCTACTGCTGTCCAAGCAAAAATGTATTATTGTTCCAAAAGAGTTTGGATTAGCACGCCTCTGTATACTGCATCAAAATGATCACTTAATAGAAAAAATTACCGAGATCTTCGATCAATGTCGTTATTTCCAGGATAATTGTGAATAAGTGAAATAACAACAACACTGTCAATATACATGTTGCATTTTGATGGCAGCTCCACATCAATGAATATGATATGTGAATGAATGCACTTTTGGGTGGAGCCTATAAAGAGTACTTCCTTTGATTAGAACCATTTCTGATGGCTCTGACAGGATAATTCACCCCCCCCTCACTCAAAAATTGTTGGAATGATCCTAACAACATTTATGGAATTTGCTTAAACAGGTTTATATAACACCTCCTCCATTGGTTTGTTCCCTTGCCTTTGAGTATGTGCTCCCATGACTACAAACTCCTTAAGTTTCTTGCACGAGTCAAATCCTCCACTAGATTTCTAAGATATCGACATTCCTCAGCATGATGGCCGCTTTCTCGATGATACTGGTAGTATTTATTGGGATTTTAGAGGGAAGCTTCAGTTCTCATTGATATTGATTTCTTGAAGTATTCCGTATTCTAGATGGCCTCCACTAATTCAACCATCAAGACTCTAAGGGATGTCATGCTTTGTATCTCTAAATACACGTGTGGTTGGTAGCAATATCAAGCTTGACATCTCTGATCATTACCACCTCTTTGATCATCTTTGGGTGTCTGATCATTCTCACATTTAGAATGATCAAAATATTTTTTATCGCTCTTCACCTTCCAACATTCCCCTCGTGCAGCCCTTTTGTTTGTGCGATGATTTGATGCCTCTATTTTTGGTTTGGAGGGACAAATATCATATCCTTGGTAGCGATATAATTGTTGTCCATCTCTAACTCAATCAGAGATTTGGACTCACACAAACCCAAATTGAACTTAAAGCGATATCCCCTTACCCATTGAGTTTGGGTGGTCTATGTGATTACTAGAAGCAACTTCTGTACTTCTAGCATTTCCTTCTAGAAGTGGGTGATATAAGAATGAAGACTTTTATTCTCATCTTGCTTGAGTTGTAGCAGGGCCTAAGATTTCTTCTTCAATTTTTGGAGTACTTTGGCGAAGTGATCCACATACACCTTTTTAAACTTAACAAAAGAAAATATTACTCCTGGTGACAAGTTATTAAACTACCTAAGTCGCGTCTTCTTCAATGTGGTTAGAAATAACAAAACTTCATAGCATCATTGATCTGCACCATACCGATTGCTGACTCGAAAATAGCCACATGATCATTCATATCACTCNAACTTCTAGTCTTCGCCTTCTACTGCGCCACTGATATTATATCCTCCTCACTCTCTCTCTCTCTCACATCTGCAGACCAGCAAACTAGAGTTGCCGATCAAGTAAGTAAAACATTCGTCCAAAATCTTCAATTCTTTTTATTTGATTTAGAGAAGATTTGCATGACTTTTTATTGAATTTTTCTTAAGCCCTCTCGGTATTTTTGAAAATATCACGGTATCGTTTGATTCGCACATTTTACTGCTTATTCGAAAACTCAGTTCCAATTTTACACTAAACGCAGGCCGCGGGTCGAACCCTGCGGTCGACTCACGGGCCACGTTTCAGAGTTTCAGGAAATCCTGAAATGCAGAAGCTGCCCCAAACACACCCTTAGTTGTTGCTTTTAAATTTTCTATTTTCTTTTTAAGGTATATTTTTTTTGAGAGTTAAAGTCATGAGTGATTAGAAGTTTTCTTCGTTGTTGATAAATGAATTATGTGGTTTCTGTTTGTATGATTTTTCTGGGTGATAATCTTCCAAATATAGATTTGTATTTCTTTTCTATGATTTGCTCTTCTTTTAGCATTAGATGGTGTTACATATCGCATGGTTATGAGACAACAAAGTGTTACAATTGTGAGCTTTTACATTTATTTGAACAGTTTTCATTGATTTTTGTGTAAAGCATCTTAAAAGGATAAAACTTAATTTTCAAGTAGAGAAAATGACATATAAGGCTAATTAGACATTTTATGTTTAAATCTAAAACGGTCTTTTAAAAGTTAGTATGTTATCGAGTTGAAGAAGTGGCCACCAAAGCTTACTTTTGATATGTACAATTGATATATATATATATAT
>JXCR01105915.1:75615-105637 GCA_002079205.1 Phalaenopsis hybrid cultivar
CGGGGGGGGGGGGTGGATAAGCAAGTTTGAGCATCTAGTGTTTGAAAGGGATTAATCATAATTTATCTTCCAACTAATCCTCAAGTGTCTTTAGATTAAACTTAGTTCACTACAAAGCTCTAAAGCTAATGAGGGTAAATGTGCAATTTTAGAAAATGTCTCATGTAGAACATTTATTTAAACATATTTACCTATGACTCAACCATTGGTTTGGGACTCTAAATTTAGTGGATTATCAAATTTCAGATTCTTCTCCCAACCATTTAAATCATTTAATTGTCAGTCGCCAAATTAGAAGTTGTCGGTCATCGAAATGGATATCCTGGTGCCTAGTTTAATTTAATATATGTATATATAATTTTAAAAAAAGTAATATTTTATGTTTCAAAAATATAAGATCAAACTGATCTGATGTCCTCAGTAGTTTAAATAAACGAGTCTAATACCGCAAGTAATGCGTTTATCCCGAGGGGTAGACACATTACTTGCTGGTGAAGCTAGATTAAATAAACTAAAGAATTTATGATATTCGTTTAAGTCCGTGAAAAACCATTTCTTATGTTGACCGACAAGTTCCCCCTATTTAATATGAAAAATTAAATAGGGTTTTAATTAAGCTGGGTACTTAAAAGTTTCCTTTAAGAGCAAACCCCTATAGTTAATTACATCTTAGATAATTTAAGTCACCTAAGAAAACTCTCAATTAATATAAGGGAATATTATCTTCAAGAATTTCAAGGGGTAGGACTTTTCAAAAAACCAGACGAAGAAGTGTGAAATCGGAATGGCTCAAATTTGGAAGATTTTATGGAATCCAATGGAAAAGGAACTAAGAGTCGTCACAAATTCTGAGGAGAACCTCGGTGATTTCCCAAGCTATCATATAGTTTCGCTTTATTTTTTTGGAGAAGAATTATTTAAATGTTACATCCTACCAATTTTATTAGTTAGGGCTCACATTTATGCGAGACGATCACACAAATAGCTTAAAAGATATGAGGATTTAGGTTGTGACAAAAGATAACCTTGGAATCCTAAAACGAGCTAGGGCTTAAATTATATAGTAGAGTCATACAAAGGCTTAAAGATGAGTTGAGGATTTATGTCGCACTAGGCTTGTTGTTTATTTCTAAGGAAAGATGTATTGTTGTAGATCCTCAGGTTGTTGTTGATTGGTGCACATGGAGTTAGCTCCAAGCTTCTTGATGAAGCAGCAGTCCTAAAGTCTAAGGTTTAAAGGTTTAGTTGATAAGTTAAAGTTCAATTATTATGAGGGGTTAAATTTGATTACATAAGTTGTAAATCCTATTTAAACTAACGAGAACTCGTTAGCAACCGTGGGTTACCTACTCCGAGGGACTCCCGTAAATTCGAAAGAACGTCTTAAGTTTAGTGATATTTCAAAATATTTATTGTTACATTTGAAAAATTTTATTTTAGATTTTTGAAAATGTTGATTAATTTTTGAAAATATTTTTGATTTAGGTCGTGAAGAACGATAACCTTGAAATCTTAAAATGAGCTAGGGCTTAAATTATATAGCAGAGTCATACAAAGTCTTAAAGATGAGTTGAGGATTTATGTCACACTAGGCTTGTTGTTTATTTCTAAGGAAAGATGTATTGTTGTAGATCCTCAGGTTGTTTTTGATTGGTGCACATGGAGTTAGCTCCAAGCTTATCGATGAAGCAGCAGTCCTAAAGTCCAAGGTTTAATGGTTTAATTGATAAGTTAAAGTTCAATTATTATGAGGTGGTTAAATTTGATTAGATAAGTTGAAAAACACATTTAAACTAAGGAGAACTCGTTAGCAATCGTGGGTTACCTACTTCGATGGACTCCCGTAAATTCAAAAGAATGTTTTAAGTTTAGTGGTATTTCAAAATATTTATGGTTACCTTTGAAAAATTTTTTTTTTAGATTTTCAAAAATGTTAATTAATTTTTGAAAATATTTTTTATTTTTGCAAGTAAAGTAAGGTGCTCAACCAAACATTTATAATATTTTGTAATAAAACTAGATTATAGAAAGTTAAATGATGGAAATTAAATAACACTATAAAAGTGTACATGTCATCTTCTCAGCTTTCTGCTGAAATGTTAGAATTTGCAACAAGTATATAATTTTGCAGGAATTTAAATAAATCGCAAGAGTAGATGAAGGTGTATCCAACAAACCCTCAAACCATGATAGTGAATCTCGAAAGATCTTAGTGGATGATTTTCTAGAACAAAATATCGCAAGTTCAATTTATCCCTCAAAATATCCAAGAGATTTCAAAGTATTTAGGTAATGAACCTGAACTGCTTTAAAGATCTCTTGAAATGTTTAGAGTTCATTTTGAACTTATCATATTGCTTCTTTGTAGATTTCTAAAGAAAATAAGAGCTTGACAAGATCATTGATCTATTCAGACCACAACTATAAATGATTACTTCAGAGATGCAGAACACAACTTTAGTTTGGTTTCGTATGCTAAGCGTAACTAGGATAAAAATATATAACAAAACATAATATATTTATCATTCATAAAAACAGAAAAGTAACAGATCTTACATGCTTAAAAGAAAATACTTACAGACATCTTGAAGAAGAAGTTCATAATTTTATCCGCAGTGGCTAGCACATATTAATTTACAAAAGAAAGAGATAAGAGAAAAAGGAGGGGTGGAAGACTCTACCTTCAAGTGAAGGAATTATTTCATTATATAGATCTTTTAAGTGCTCCAAATCATCATGGCTGACGATTATTTCTTAATAATTGAGCAGTTTTACATCACTGCTTACATCATCCTTTTCTTTATTTCTAAGTGGGTCATGAAAATATGCTACACACAGACTTATTTTCTTTCCAGCTATCTTGAAATAATTCAGAGAATCCCTTTAGAAGTTGTCTTTTTGCTCTTTTCAGCCGTCTTCAAATAATTTTTTCTTCATAATTCAGAAAATCTTTCTCATGTACTTTTGGCTTCTAGTCTATCTCCTATTTCTTGTATTATATTTCTTTTTTGACAATACATGCATTTATGTATATTTTCCTTTTGTTGGAGCTTCTAAAAGAATAATTCCTTCAAAGCTTTGCTAGTAGATACAATATTTTTACTTAGAATCGAATACCACTTTTCATACATACCATTGTGTATTTTTTGAGTGGCTTGTTTACAATGGATATTAATAAATAAATTTTTAGAACAATAATAAACCCATATATTAGTGGTGGGCCCTATTTTTGGTTAAGGAGTTGGCCGTTGAAAGCTGTCGGTCACCGAAATCGAAATCTCGTTGTCTGCTTCGGAAAGGCGTTTAATTTACAAATATATATAGTTTAGAAGAATAGAAAATCAAACCGACCCCATATTTTTCATTGTTTAAATGAAAGAGTACTATACCTCAAACCCAATATCTATCCTGAAGGATAAACACAAGACTTGAGGATGAGGCTCAATAAACTAAGAAATATACGACATCCATTTGGTCTACGAAACCATTTTTATTTGCCGACAAGTTCTCCTATTTAATATGAAGAATTAAATAGGGTTTATATTAAGCTGGGTTCGGAAAAACTTCCTATAAGGGTAAGCCCCTATAGTTAATTACATCTTAGATAACTGAAGTCACCTAAGAAAACTCTCAATAAAAATCAGGGAATATTATCTTCAAAGAGGTTAAAAGGATAAGACTTTTCAATAAGATTGGATAAAGAGGTGTGAAAGAGAAATAGATCAATTTGGAATATTTTGTTATAAAGTCCAAAGGAGGAAGGACTAGGTTATGTCACAGATCCTGAGGAGAACCTCGGGTGACTTCCCAAGCTATCCTAATGTTTCATTTTAGTTTAGAGGAGAAATTATTTAAGTGTTTTATTCTGCAAATTTTATTTATTTAGGGCTTACATTTATGTGAAACAATCACACAAATAGCTTGGAAGATGTGAGGATTTAGGTCATGACAAACGACAACCTCGGAATCCTAAGACGAGTTAGGGCTTATATTGTACAACATAGCTATATAAATGCCTAAAGATAAGGTCAGGATTTATGTTGCATAACAAACAACCTCAAAATCTTATGGCTTTTTTTTTTAATTTTAAGGAAAGATAAGCTGTTGAAGATGACCATGCTGCTCACGATGCTAGCTCCAAGCTCCTCGTTGTGACGAGTTTAAGTTTTTTAATGTGTTAAGTCATGATGTCAAATCAAATGTCCCTATGGTTATGGTCATTTAAATATTATGAGGCATATTAAAGTTGATTAGAGTGACACCGGTTAGGATCCTACGGTTACCTCGCTGCTGTATCACTATTTTCTGTTGGATTCACTTAGTTAAAATGAATTTACTAAACTAAACTCAATGAGTTCCAAACTTCAATTTAGATCGTGGGAAATCTTGTAGGTTACCTCCTCCGAGGGATTCTCGATCATCTGATAGGGACGCTTAATTTAGTGCAATTATTTTTTTGTGATATTTGTGATTAAATTTTGAGTTATTTTATATTTTGAATGTTGTGGCAGTGAGTTTTATCTTGGTTGATTTTAGTTTTAGTTTTGGTTTTACGGCAACCCTAGTAGTTTTGGTTTTCATGTAGGATGACATCGTTGTTTAACATGCAAGTTCTGTAAGTATAAAAATACAGTGTGGGAAGTAAAAAAAAAGATATTACTGTAAACTGTAAAAGCCTACATGACGAGTCTTCTCATTCCACCACCTGAAAGGTCAGCACTTGCAATATTGCAAAGAGCTTAAATTGCAAGATTAGATGAAGGTTTAATCACCAAAGCCTAGGCTATGATTTTGTTGGATCTTGGAAGATCCTAGTGGCTAATTTTAGAACAAAATACGACAAGTTCAATTTGTTCTTCAAAATATCCAAAAGATTTCAAAGTGTTCGGGACATGACCCTGAACTATTTTGAAGATCTCTTGAATTATTTTGAGTTCATTTCTGAGCTTATCATATTGTTCCATTAACCATCCGAGTTTAGAGTGTGGCTACCTCGTTGCTCAGTGAAACTTGACAATTTAATTATCCTAAGGATAGGATACTCAGTTATTCAATTGATGTTTCATTTAAAAGTTATGGGAGTGGGTGCCCATAAGGCAAGTTTAGGTTATTTAAGATTGTGGTGCCCACAATTAAGGTCAGGCTTGTAGTGTTTAAAGATGTTAATCACCAATTATCTCATCTTCTAAATCCAATCAATTAGGTTTAGACATTGAGTCTATGTCACTACTAAGCCTTTAACAATCATAATAGGTGAAAAGGTGATTATCAAAATTTTGATTTTAGTGACATGTATTCTTATCAAATGGTCAAACCATCCTCAACTTTGGCCTTAAGAAAAGTGAATTTCCATCTTTCTGACTTAAGCCCATCACTTAAAAATCGTCTGATCTTAATTGACTTCCAAGTCATGAAGATTAGGAGGATTATTGTTTTGTTGATGTTTTGCAAGGGTAGTGAGTGAGTTTCTTCTACCTTTTAATCCTATTATATTTCAAACATCCAAATATGTTTATTAAGATCAAAATTACTCATTTTCTCTTTGGTTAATTCTACGTTTTTAGGGCACCAAAGTCTAAAATTTTCACTTTCCCTTGGGGCACTTCACCTCATAACTCATTAAACACAACTCAAATGACTTTGAGGGTTTAAAGTATCATATTCATGAGGTAATTATAATGTTAGAGGAGAGCATGTGAACCTCTCAAAATTTTAATTTAATTTAGATAACTATTTAAATTTAGAAAATAATATTTTAAAAAGTTAATTTTGTTAATAACCCAAAATAAAGTTTGTATTTATGGAAAAGTTATTAGAGGTCGCCTATGGTCAGGTAAACACCTAGGCAAGATTTCATGATTTTTTGAAATAATTTATTATAATTGATTTAATGGGAAAATAAGGAAAATTCACTTTTAAGCCTTTACAATTTATTTTTTAACTTAGTAAAATTAGGCACATTTTGAAATATTTTGATATTTTTAGGATTTCTAATTATTTTAAATCTAAAATGAAGCTAAAAAATCAAGTATTTTACCAAAAATAACTTTTATTTTTCTTAGGTGCCCCTGATCACAAGGAACTCAGAGAATCACTTTTCAAAATTTTCTAAAGTGTATTTAATTTATAATAAATATTTTTGTACAAAAATATAAGGTCTTTTAGAAAATCAACTTTAGTGCTTGGACTTAGTCAAATATTTTTTAAATTTTTTTACTGAGTAAACATGATTTTTATGGACAGTGCGGAAGTGATTTTGTCAATTTTTTATAAGTGTTTAATTTAAATAAATTAATATAAAGTATATGCATTTAATTAAATTTATGAATGTACAAAATGATTTAAAACATCACAATATTTTTCCTAGATTTCTCTGATCACAGAGAACCTACTAAAATTATTCTCATAATTTTCCAAGTGATATTTTGATTTATATAAATAAAATAAGCCAAAAAGGTCACTCTAACTTGAAAATTAGGGATAGGAGCATAGGAATATCCTCTGTCCTTGGAAAAATCAAAAGACATGACCACTGTCATGAGGAACAAACTCTCAAAATTTCAAGCCATGGTGTGCTTAGTCATGGAGAATTAAAAGACCACAGAGGGTATTTAATTCATTAAAAATCAATGAGTAAGAAAATAATTTATATTTTTAGTCCATATTATTCTCTTATATTCACTGAGCAAGAAGATAGTTTTCTTTTATTTTTAGGATTTTTCTAGAGAAATATATGAATTTTTGAAGTTTAGGCATTTAAAATAATTTAAAAGTCCATATTTTTCTATTTATCCAGCATGGCGCCAACTCATCCTACGATGGCTCCAAACTCACAAACGGCGCGCTCTCATTTGGCGCCGCCATCCACTTCAGCTGCCACGCGACCCGTGGTTCACGCACCATCCACTCATCCGGCTTGATCTCCTCGGTTAGTTGGATACACTGGCGATCGGACGACTCTCCGTTATCATCCCCAAGTGACTTAACTCGTAAGCCGTTCGCACTAAAACCTTAAGATCTCAAGCTAGACTCACCAAAATTGCATTGGGTTTGTTTCTAAACCTTCATCTTCTCAAGACGAACACATTTATACGGTTAATTAAGTATGAAATCAAGCCATTACAAATAGAGAATCAAAATAAGCTTGGATTAGGGTTGAGGTTCAATACCTTTGTCTGAGAGAGGAGGCCTCAATCAGATGGTTGTGGTAGCTTTGATTGGACCCAACGAACCTCTGGATGAAGTTTCAAGTCTTGGTGAATTGACTAGGTATGTTTTCGATCAAGGTGGATTTTAGGTGTTGGTCTAGAGCTACCTTAGAAACTGTTTCAAAGGGGTATTTGATGGGTAATCAACTCCTCTTGCTCTAGGGATGGTGTGTGCACAATTAATTTGAGTTTGGTGGATTATGGAGAGATGTCATTGTTTGAGCTGAAAGTTTAAGCTTAAAATTAGGCTTTCACAGTGGGGGTCAATGTGGGAAAATTATGATAATGAGCTTAGAAGTTTTTGGAGAGTGTCTAAAAGCAATTGGACAGAGTTTCCCCAAGGATTTTGTCACTCTCCTCTCTTTAGCCATGGAGGGAATGATTAAATAGAGGAGCTTAGGGGGGAGCTCAGGGCTAATTGATGGGTGTAAACTGGTTCTTAGGTGGAGGGCTGAGGAGCTCTAAACAACCATTAGGAGGAGCTGGCCTCAGGGGTTTTTAAATTTGAGCTTGGGGGTCTTAATTTTGGAGGCCAACCGACAGGGCCAGGGGTGGTGGCCAGAAGATCAGGTGAGCCATGTGGAGGCTTAATTATAATTTACTCCCAACGGTAAGTGATAATGGAAGGGATTTTTGGTTAAAGCCCAAAAATGGGATAAGATCCCTTAATTTAGGGACCCGTTGGTCCATACCTTACTTGGGTGGTTTGAGAGGGATTAACCCAGTCAATAAGGTGTACTTAGTGGCTGTGGATACTTTAATTTTGTGACTTTAGGATGACTAAGTCAATTTTTATGCATAGGTTCAATTTGGGTCAAAAAGGCTAAAAGTTGGGTTTGAGTTATGCTAGCCATGACTTTGAGCTCAATTGATTGATCAACATTGTATAGATGATTGTAATAAAGATCTTTGGTGAAGGATTGAAGTAATTTTAAGGTCAATTAAAAGCTCAATTTGAAGGATTTTGGAATTTTGGTCAATTTGGGCATGCTGGATTAGACTTGGGTCTAGGTTGAGCTAAGTTTAGGCTATGTACAAATTTGTTGTTGTAAATGGTTCATAGTAACGTCATGAAGAGTGTTCAACATAAATTTAGTGTCAATTTTGTAGTTAAGGCATTTAATTTGGTGGAATTGGGAGATATAGCCAATTTAGCGCAAATCTGGTGATTTTTGGACTTGAGTTAAAATTAAGTGAAATTGAGGCTTCACCAAGGCCAATTAAAAGTTCAATTTGGTGTGTAAGAGTGTTATGAAGAGTTTAGGATTCAAATTGGGGAACATTGAGTAGGCTATGGGGTTCAATTAGGTGAGATTAAGTTATATGGTCAAAATTGGGGGTTTTGATTTGGATCAAAATTGAGCTCAAAGCATGGGCCAACTAGGCATGGATTTGGTTTTGATTGGTCATATGAAAGGTGAGTTTGAGTATAGAATTGAAAGTTGAGGGAAATTGTGTCTAAATTGATGGACATTTGGGATGAATTTGGGGAAATTGGGCCTTTAAAGGCAATTTGGGGATTTTGGTCAAAATGGTCAAATTGGACAAATTGTGTCCAATTGGATGGTCCAAAGTGGATTTGGAGACACTTGAGATGATTTTTAAGGTTTTGGGAAAGTTTGGGGTGCCAAGGGTATTTTGTAATTTTGGCAAATTTAGGGGTATTTTGGTAATTTTGGCAATTTTGGGTGATTTTGGGCAATTTGGGTATTTTCAAAGGGTATGAGATGATTTTTGAATAAGTTTGGGTATTTTGGGTGAATTTAAGGATTTTTTACCACATTTGGGATATGGGGGTGTTTAGATAATATGGGTAGGTATGGGGGTAAAAAGGCCAAATTGGGAAGTTTGGTAGAATTGGGGTGTCAACCACCTTGCATGAGCAATGGACCAATGGAATCCTCATTTGCGTCCTCTATGTACTGGTCTTAGCTAAACACTAGCATAGGGCTAGTGGGCTTAGGGGACCATCTACATGAGTCTCCTAAAAGTTTAAGGGATCAAAGTCAACAAATTAGGGTTTAGGGTTGTGAGTGGATATAGATGATAGTGCGTGTAGTGAGTGAACTAGCTCCAGACCAACACCAGGGGTCAACCCTAAGGTCAAACAGTCTTATGGGGACTCCTCTTGAGATCCTCAATACTGACCCCACCTATTAATTGCTAGATGTTAGGACCAATATGTGGGACTTCAAGTTGAGCAAGAAAGAGTTTAAAATTTCTAAATATGAGTGTTCCTTTTCTAGTTTTCTAAGAATAGTCAACAGGAAAGTGCTATGGCTAGACATTAGGCAACTAAAGAGGGAGAAATAAACCTTAACCAAGAGAGAGGTCAACAAATGGACCCCCAATAAGTGTGGTGTGCTAGGCAAAGCACACCACGCGTATTGGCATTGACCGACGAGATCAACAAGACCAACACAGACTCCTAAGTCAACAGACCTAGAAAGGAGTGTAAAATTGAGTGCTAGTTGTTTCCGCTGGGGAATATAGTAGGTGAATATCTGATCAAAACAAGGAGTAGAAACTCTCGCTGGGGATTAGAGAGTAGGTTTTAAATATCAAGTTTCAGGTGTTTACAGAGGATGGGAATAAGTATATATGTGCTAACCCAAAGATGGGAATTGAAATTTGGGTATCATTCTTGAAAAGAAGAGTTGGAATTTAGGTATTGACCTTGAAAGGAGGGAATCAGAATTTAGGTACTGACCCCGACATGGGAGTTGAAATTTAGGTATCAATCCTGAAAGAGAGAGTCTGAATTTAGGTACCCAACTTGAAAGGAGGGAATCAGAATTTAGGTACTAATCCTAAAATAAGAATTGAAATTTAGGTATCAATCTCAGAAAGAGAATCAGAATTTAAGTACCTACTTTAAAAGTTAGGAATCAGAATTTAGGTACTGATCCCAAAATGAGAATTAAAATTTAGGTATCAATCTCAGAAAGTGAGTCGAAATTTAGGTATCTAACTCGAAAGGAGGGAATCAGAAGTTAGGGATTGTTTCCAAGAAGAGAATTGAAATTTAAGTATCAATCTCAGAAAGAGAGTCAATATTTAGGTACCAAACTCGAAAGGAGGGAATCATAACTTAGGGACTGATTCCAAAATGAGAATTGAAATTTAAGCATCAACCTCAGAAAGAGAGTAAGAATTTAGGTACCAAACTTAAAAGGAGGGAATCAAAAGTTAGGGACTGATTCCAAAATGAGAATTGAAATTTAAGGATCAAACTCAGAAAGAGAGTTAGAATTTAGGTACCGAACTCAAAAGGAGGGAATCATAAGTTAGGGACTGGTTCCAAAATGAGAATTTAAATTTTAAGATCAATCTCAAAAAGAGGATTAGAAGTTAGGGGCTGACCTTAAAAAGAGGGAATCAGAAGTTAGGGACTGATTCCAAAATGAGAGTTCAATTTTAAGGATCAATCTAAGAAAGAGGATTGAAAGTTAGGGACTGACCTCGAAAAGAGGGAATCAGTAGTCAGGTACTGATTCTAAAATGATAATTGAATTTTAGGGATCAATCTCAAAAAGAGGATTAGAAGTTAGGGACCAACCTCCAAAAGAGGGAATTAGAAGTTAGGGACATATTCAAAATATAGAATTAAAATTTAGGGATCATTCTTAAAAAGAGGATTGGAAGTTAAAGACCGACCTCGAAAGGAGAGAATCAGAAGTTAGTGACTGATTCCAAAATGAGAATTGAAATTTAGGGATCAATCTCAAAAAGAGGATCGAAAGTTAGGGACTGACCTCAAATAGAGGGAATCAGAAGTTAGGGAATGATTCTAAAATGATAATTAAAATTTAAGGATCATTCTTAAAAAGAGGATCGGAAGTTAGGGACCGACCTCAAAAGGAGGGAATCAAAAGTTATGCACTGATTCAAAAATGAGAGTTGAAATTTATAAAGAGTTTGTGGTGTTGAACTCATAGATATGTGTCATGTGATAATGCTAACATTGGTGAGGAAGATATGTAAAATTTTATGAGATTTAGTGCAGACAAGGACGGTCGTGCTGCGCAAGCAAAGAGTAAGAGACCTCAAAATCGAGAGAAACAACTCAACAGATTTATTTTCATTTTTTTGTTGTTTTTATCACGTTTAATTTTCAAAATTTAATTTTTGTTGATTGATTGATTTTCAAAAGAGTGTTTTATTTTAACTTTATTATTAAGTTTTAATTGTTTTCTTCATTGTTCTTTGTAGTTTAGAACCAACGTATGGTTCTTTGGCTTTTTATCCATCGCACAAAAGGGAAATTGAACAAACAGAGAAAATTATGAAAGAGATTTTATTAATTCGCCTCAACCAATGTTACTGATTGAGTGCAAGCCAAAAACTATGTTGAATGCATCAAAGTACATTTGAAAATATCTCATGTTGGGTACATAGCATAAGCTGAGCATATCTGGTAAATATATCATCATATTTGTTGTGTCAAAACGCAGTACAAAAGGTATCCTATGAATGTCCATCTCTGGTGGGGTGAACTCCTGATCGAGCTGGCCTACTAAATCATGCTCCAGGACAAGAGTTCCCTTTGCATGTGCTTAGAGGTGCAACCCTCTCATAGCTCGTAAGACAGTAACTCTTCCAACTATGGATCTGGCTGGAATCCATATGACATTTTGCTGTCATCCATTCTTCAGAAAAATACCACCCAGCGGTGTCGTGCCCCTGGAATGCAATGTTTGGCGATGTCTGCTCCATTTCCTTTAAGAATCAGCACTGAACCCACTAGAACAAGAATCTCCACGGATCCTTTAAACTTGCCGGGGATAATGACATCTATTTCTTTTCTGAATAAAATTTTACTTTTTCTCATAAAGGAGACCGTGCAGAAAGGTCTCACAAAATCATGATGGTCTATATGTGGGGGAATGCAGTCACCTTCATCGTATATATTGATGATATAGTTGTTGGGAGTACAGTCGGCTCGAAGTATGCTCCATTGGACTATTCTCTTGATCATCCATTTTATCATGAGAGATAGCGGGTCCACCTCGTCGTATCTCAAAATCCCCTGAAGATTTCCTTATCTATCCTGTGTAAAATTGTAACAACAACCACATTGTACGGTGATTCTGTCTTTTCAACTCATCCATTTCTATGGCTCAGAATAGGTTCTTTCCATCAGAAGGCATGATCGACCCCTGTCTCTTAGATCAAAGATGCAGTCGAGAATACTTCTTTTGGTTCTTTCAGAGAAGACTCTGGTATACAGTTCCAAGCCTTCCAGTATATTAATGAACCTTCCTTGAACTTATTCATAGAATTCAAATTCTCTTTTATTCACTTTATTCATTTTGTAGTATTCTTCCATGCTGATGATTGACGTCTGTTGAGGACGCTCCTTTATTTCAATATCAGCAAGAATCCAGGCTGATGTTGTCTCTGTATCCTACGGGATATATGACTCCCCCAATGAGTGATCGGTGACATGAAATCTATCTTTGGCGGACATGTACTCCTCCAGAGTACTATAGCGTTCTAGGTGGAGAACATTGTAGTCCGGGCATTCCACAAATGCCCCTATAGCTGGTGTACATGTGGGAATTTTGGCGTTTCATGTCAGGCAAACCACACAAAGACATCTGAAATGCCTGGTATCTCCGACTCTGTAGCAAACTCAGACTCATCCTCTATGACAGGCAGGCTGGAAGAAGTCTCTCTGATATCTGGATCGTAGATTTTCCCCTCAAGAATAAGGGTAAGTAAATTTTCTGCCTTCTGTTGGCGTCTTCTTTCTTCACGCAGGAAAGGTCTATGTTTTTGGTGGTTGGCATTTCTGCGTTGAGTTCTTTGCAGCAGTGCATTTGACAATCTTTTGCCATTAATAGCGAGTAGGCCTCTGATTGGTGCAATTATCATAGGCGATAAAAGACTAGTCCCCTCCATCAGATCTGACTGTATTATCACATTTTTACCCTTTAGTGAGGAATTCTCCCTGGTGCTGATCTTCAACAGCGATGGTAGCCCTCCTTTTTCTCGACGGCTAACCACGTCCATCAGGGGACCCTCATAGTCCATGTCGACTTGAATGAAGTCGATGTCAAAGTCTATGGTGCCACCTTGCGGTGCCCTTTCCTCTTTAAGTGCAAGGTTCCGACCGTCTTTAAAAGCAAAAATTAGCTTTTGTTATGACATTTTCTCTGCAGATGAAAAGAAAAACATCTGTGCGCTGAAATTAAGCAGGAACAAGAACAAAACAAAGTGTTTTTTAGAGAAATTTTTCAGTTTTATATTGGAGAGAAAATTGTTTATGTATGTGTATATATCTCTTTTTTTTAGTAAAATATCTAACTTTTAAAGGTAGAGAAGAGAAAATTGAAGTATGTAGCTTCAAAAGTTTTCATTTTATTGAGGTTAATTTTATTACTAGATTTTGGACCCGGTCACATATGTTTGGCCAAAAAAATAACCCCAAAACAATTAAAATTTCAAAATGGTAATTTCAAGCAGCGTCAAGTTGCATGGTATGTCTTCAAGTATCGTCCGTTGATTGGCAACATGGGTCTTTCGCCTAAAAAATTCACTAGCTGGTAGGCTCCTCCTGTGTAGAATTTTTCTATGAAAAATGTTCCTTCTCAAGTTGACTCAAATTTTAAACCTATCTTACAGCATACAAGAATAGGCTTTTTGAGAACAAGAATGAGGTCACCAATTTTGAATGTCCTTGGGCAGACCAATTTGTCATGGGCTTGTACCATCTTTTCTTGGTAAAGTTCCAAATGCTGTTATGCTTCTAGTCATTTTCCTTCGAGACTTTCCAATTCTTCAAGTCTGAGTTTTGCAATTTCTTCTATTGTAAGTTGATCGGCAACAACGACGTTGAGAGATGGTGTCTACACCTTTAGCGGTAGTACGGCCTCGGACCCATACACGAACATGTAGGGTGTACATTGAGTGGGATTTCTGAATGTTGTCTGGTAGGCCCACAAAGCTTCTAGCAATATGTTATGCCAATCTCTTTTGTTTTCCTCCATTGTATTCTTGAAAATCTGTACCAGTGCCTTGTTGAAGGCCTCATCCAGGTCATTTGCCCTAAGATAGTAGATCGTAGAGTATCTCCAGTATTTCCCGTTCCATTTGACGAAACTGTTGATTTTTGTGCTTTTGAAGGCTATCCCATTGTCAGAGGTTATTCTGCACGGAACTCCAAAATGGTAGACGACTTGGCATTTGAAGAATTGAAGGACATGCTGTGTTGTAACCTCTCGTAACGGCACTGCTTCTGCCCATTTTGAAAAGTAATCTGTAGTGGCAAGTATAAATCTGTGTCTTTTAGAGGATGGAGGGTCTATCAGACCTATTATATTTGTGTCCCAACACTCGAATGACCACAAAACAACGGTTGGTGTAGCACATTTGGAGGTTGGTGCTAGAAAATCACATGCACTTGGCACTGGTGACATCTTCTGGATGTATCCATGCAGTTGGACACCATTACCGACCAATAATATCCGAGTTTCTTGATCTTCACTTTCATATTTTGCCCTGACTGATGAGCACCACACAATCTGACATGTTCCTCTTTGACAATATTTTGTGCTTCTGCTTTGCTTAAACATTGTAGCCACATCTGATCGAATGATCTTCTGTAGAGGACATCACCCACTAAGGCGTATGACATAGCCCTTCTTGTGATGTGGTGTGCCTCAGACTTGTCTTCCGATAGCTTTCCAGTTTGCAAATATTCTATTAATGGCTTACGCAAGTTTTCATTGATATCAGCAACTGCAATCATCGTTTCTTCTTCTTCTCCGAGCTTGTGTAGATTTTTGAGGTCAATTCAAGATAAAATCTATCTTCCTTGTACTGAAATGTCAATGGAATCCTCTGGGGGATATGCTAATTCTTTTGTAAGCTTTGCTAGAGCATCAACATGGGCATTATCTCCCCGAGGAATCCAGTAGAAAGTCACATTGGGAATCTGCTCCAGCAACTTTATCGTGTATTGATGGTATTCTGCTAAGCTTGATTTCAAAATATTGGATTGTCTGACAACTTATTGGATGAAGACTTGTGAGTCACCATAGATAACAATATCTGTTATATACATCGAGATTGTCAATTCTAATTGTATAATTAAGGCTTCATATTCTACTTCATTATTGGTACACGACTTTGTCAGGTGGTATGAGAACCTCAACATACCCTTATCTGGTGTGATGAAAACTAAATCAATTCCTGCTTTGTCTGGTATAACTGTGTCTGATCCTTTTTCTTTTTTGGCTGATAAAGCTCCGTCAAAGTACATCTCTCAGCATTACGCACTGGAGAATTCCATTTGTAACACCTGCTCATCTGGTAACTCATCATTAAGCGGGGACCCACCTGGAAGTGGGTGTGCAATGAGAAAGTCTGCTACAATTTGTCCCTTGATAGCACGGAGAAGAACAAAAGTTATATTAAATTGTAACAAAATCATCGACCATCTTGCTAGATGTCCAAAGAGTGTTGGTTAGGTCATCAAATATTGCAACGGATTATCTTTCAATATTAGGGTAATATTATGAGAAAGCATGTAATGTCTGAGTTTCTGGGAGGCGAAAATTAAGGCTAGACAATGGTTCTCAATTGGTGGATACCTTATCTCTGTCAGTATTAAACGACGACTCAAGTAGTATAGTGCATTTTATTTACCCTCATCATTGACTTATGCTAAGAGGGCTCTGAAAGAGTGATCTAAGGCCGCGGTATAAAGTATCAATGGTTTTCCCGGGATAGGGGCTGCCAAAATAGGAGGTGTCATTAAATACTGTTTAATGTTCTCAAAAGCCCGCTAAAATTTCTCTTCCCAAACAAATTTGGCATCCTTTTTAATTCATGTCGAGAAGGGCTGACACCTACCTGAGAGATTAGATATAAAGCGTCTCAGATATGCCAACTTCCCTTGGAAGAAACGTAGTTGTTTTAAGGTTTTGGGAGGAGGCATTTCCAAGATAGCTTTAATCTTATCCGGGTCGATCTCGATTCCCCGATGTCAGACAATAAATCCTAGAAAATTCTAGAAGGTAATGCCGAAGGTGTACTTTAAGAGATTCATCTTAAGGTCATATCATCGTAACCGTTCAAACATGATCCTCAAATCATACAAACGATCTATTTTCTGTTTAATCTTGATGATCAAATCATCCACGTAGCATTCTACTTGGTTGTGAATGAGATCATAAAAAATCTTCATCATAGATCGTTGATATAATGCTCCAGCGACATCACTGTGTAGCACAAAATATTGATAGGTGTTTTGAAGGCTGTAAGCGCTGTATCTTCTGGATCCATCTTGATTTGATTGTACACCAATGATCCATCCATAAAAGAGAAAATTTCATGTGTCAAAGCGATGTCCACCTTAATTTCTGGTATTGGTAATGGAAACTCATCCTTTGGACATGCTTTGTTCAAATCTCTGAAGTTGAAACATACACGTATTTGTCTATTTTTCTTCTTAATCGGTACAATGTTAGCTAACTGAGCCCGATATTATTTTATATGTAGAATTTAAGAAGTTGACACCACTACTTGAATATTTTAATCCCTGATAATGACACCAAAAAATTGATTCCAAGCAAAGTAAGATTTCAAATATATTTTTAGGGATTCTACGCAAGTATGTGTATCGTTATCAAATAATATAGGGATTTCTGATTAAGCATCGAATATCGATCCCACGGAGATCGATGTTAATCACGGCGACTTTCAAGGGAAATTCTAGTTTAAAATAATACACCCTAGCTTGGAAGGTCGATAAAGTTTTGGTTTTGATTATATTCTACAATTATCACTACAATATTACTTCTACACTTAAACTAAAATACTTAGTGAAAATCAGAAAGTGGGGTTTAATATGAGAAAAGCACTCTTCCTCATACAATTAAATTAGTGACATGTGTAAAAGTAAAACATGTAGTGAGAGAGATTATGATAAATATGATCAATTATATTCTTTCCCTTTACTAGAGATACTATAAAGAATATTAGTTAATCTAAAGTTTGAATATTTCTAAAGACGGGCTAGGCAGGGAAGATACTAGCTCTCACTCTAGAGTTCCCTCTTATCGCTCCACCTGGAGGCTAACATCTAGCATCAAAACCTAAAATAATAGACAAAATTAGAGGGCTTTAGCCTGTCACTCTAGATTCCTCTAATTCTACACCCATTAAAGATTATTTCCCTATTTCTTTACACTCAACCATATGGACTGCATTCTCATCCATACAATGTCATGTGATACTACCACAGTTGATTGAGACAACACCATCTCGGATCTTATATGTTCTCAGAACAGATTTTAACATGTTAGTTGATCAAGTTTACATGTAAATGAAGAACAAAGTAAAATCATCACAATACATTCTCACTCTAGTCAATTCTATATCCTAAACATGCATACTAACTCATTACAAGAGGGAAGAGTAAAGAAAACTACTCACTACACATGAAGAAGCAACAAGAACCTTTCATTGAACAAGACCTTAAAAACTTACCAATAAAGTACTAAATTCAAATCAAAGTACAATAAAAATACTTATCTTTGATAGAAATCAAACTCTCCTTGTTTAGCAAAAGCAATCTGCTTACAATCCTCTCCAAGAACAAAGTGAAAAGAAAAGAAGAAATTCTCACACTCTCTCTTTCTCTCTCACCTTGCCGCCCCGCTTGGGGCTCACGCCCAAGCCTTCTTCTCTTCTTCTCCAAGTCTTCTTCTCCTCTTCTAATTAATTTAAGAGTCTAAGAGTTATTTTAAAAATATTTTCAATCCTTTTTCTATAAATTCTCAAGAGATGTTTAAGTGTCTCTTCAAAACTGTTCTTATTCATTGAATCTTCCAAATGGTGCCTTAAGTGCCTTTTTAAAAATCCATATAATCGCCCCAAATTCTTCTACAAAGTCCATTTTATCAATTCCAATGAATTCCCCAAAAGATGCATGAAGCACTGCTTCAAAAATGATCCAAATCCAACGTATATTCTAGAAGTTATGTTGAAAACCGTCACCGGTGCCCAAGCGTCAATTCTTGTTTAGCAAAAGCAATCTCCTTACAATTCTTCAATTTGATGTACCTACAGCCAAAAACACAAGAAAATTTACCTTTAAAGTGCAATATCATTATAAAATAAAGCAAAAAAAATAGTACATTTTTAGGCGTATCAAAATCCCCCAAACTTAAACATTACTTGTCCTCAAGTAATACTACATTTTTAAAAAAATTTATGTTAATTAGAGTTAATGGGTCATCCTTTAGAATTGCTAAAATTTTATACTAAAAATGTGATAGTTCAAATTAGAAGATCTTTTAGTGAATTAGACTAGCCCTAGGTCTAAAATATTTATCATCAAACTTGGGAATTTGTTTTCCTATCTAGTTCAGAAATATATGCAAATTTTTCAAACTTCGGATTCTATGAACATTACTTTATAGACTTAAGAACTCTCTTAAAAATATTTTTTACTAATATAATTATAAAAAATAAGCTTATGACTGTTCTAAGTTCTTTACTCTAGAAATACTCAAGTGAAACCAATTTTTGATTAGGACGTCTCCTCAAGCTTCTCCTGACCTTTTTTTCTTTTTTTTCATCTTTTTTTTTCTTTTTTTTTGAGGCCTTTTTGATCCATTTATTATTTTTTCTTTTTTGTGAGGATTACTATATCTGGTGAAGTCATTACATAATTTTAAATTCCACTATCCTCCTCTAAAGTTAAAACTTATTACTTTCCTTCACTTGAAAAGATGTAAATATTTTTTTTAAAATACTTTCTTAGAGAGCCTTAAATGTTTAAAAAAAAGAATTCTAAAAATTCTTAATTTTAAAAAAAATATACAACTTTTCCTACTAAAGATAGTTATTCATTTTCCCAAGTTCTCAACTAAATATCCGTAACTCTAGGTTCACCCTTTTCAACAAAAATATCAACTAAGTTTTCCTACTGCATTTTTAGACTTAAAATTCTAACTTCCTTAAAATGACTCCACACAACAATAATCATTAGAAATAAAATACAAATTTATTTGTAGTACTTTTGAAAACAAGTAAGGTTTAAATTCGAAACATTTTTTTTTTCCCCCAAACTTAAACTCAAACATGTGTAACAATGAAGTACAAAAATATGCGGCAGGGAAAGAACACTTTTACAATTTGCTACACATCCTACAAAAATATCAACAAGTAACACTCGGTAGAACATTGTAGGAGAAAGTAAATCTAGCCTAAACATGCTTGACATAACACTATAAAGGAATTTTAAATAGTAGAACAAGTAGAAACTGAATATTAAACAGTAACTCATTTTAAACTTCATAAAAGAATTGCTAGATGCTAACAAGTTTAAAATATTGAGATATATTTTGTCATCTATAAAGACTCATTTAACTTGACTTACAAACATAGACACACACACGCCAATATATAGACTCACAGATTCATAAACAAATAACTACTGGGTTAATTTGATCTCCCTTCTACTCACATTTCCCCTCCTTACTTTCAATTTCTAATGGAAGAAACTACACTAATAACATCGGTGTATTATAAAACTTTATATGTTTATCATCCATGGACTAGAATTCCCTCATGTATTGTCAATTTCAAAGTCACTTTAAGTCTAAGGTATACACACTCTGATAAATAATAATAGTGCAGTTCATCCAGATGTTGTTCACTAAGTAAGTTCATGACCTTACTCGATGAGGACAAAGTTAGATAAAGGAAGTAATAGAGTTTACATGGAGTGCCTCAAGTCCAAACACTACATGATTCAAGGTAATGCACAGCTCCGGTTAAGAACTAAGTCGTAACAGACTCGTCAACCAGCTACTACCAGAAATCATATGCAAATCTACTGATGATAAAGGACTTTTCTCACAACATTAATCCAATCCACGCTTACATATCAAACACAAATCAAAATCCAACATCTCATTAATATCCAATCTAACATAATAATAATCACACTAAACAGATAACAAAGATAACCATGGGTTTCCTCCCACGAAGCACTTGGTCTAACATCGACGACTCGATGTATCCAATGTTTAGTTTGGTTGCCTCAACATCAAAATCTCATTCATTTTGTCCGTATACCACGGAATATGCCATTCAGTGATTTTGAATAACTCTTTCTTAGGAGATATTTGACTGATTTCATCATTTAATTCAGATTCTTATGATTGTGTCAAATTTGAAGATATCAAGACTGGTAGTGTAGATGAATTTCCTAAATAGATAGGCCTTAAAATTGTATGGAGTACATTCATCTTAAGTTCATGAGTTTTTCAGCGGATGGAATTAAAATTTTACTATTTTCGGTAACGTCCATCATTTTGTACCTCTCTTGAACATACATAGTCTTCTTTAAATAATGTTTTCAACTCATCATGAAAGTCCAATTCGATCTCATCTGTTAACTTACTCTCAAATCTTTCTTGGATATGGTCTTTATTTAAATAATCAATTTCATCCACCCAAAAACAGTCATCATCTTTTTTCTCAGCTGGATACTTCATAGCCTTTAAAACATCAAAAGTTGTTTCATGGTCATTGATATTCATAGTCAGCTCTCCTTTTTATGCATCTATCATAGCTTGTCTAGTAACAAGAAAAGGTCTCCCCAAAATAATTAGATTTTCTTTATCTTCCTTCATATATAATACTATAAATTCCATAGGAAAGATAAATTTATACACTTTAACAAGCACATCTTCCATAACCCCTTTTGGATAAATGATAGATCGATCAACTAACTGAAGGGTTACAGTAGTGGGAGAAATATTAACTAAACCTAACCTTCTAAATATAGATAGAGGCATCACATTATTTCTTGATCCTAAATCACATAAAGCTTTTCCACATAATCTTTCTCTAATTACACTAGGAATTGTTAAGCTAGAAGGATCTTTAAGTTTCTCAGGAAGCTTTTTCTGAAATATAGCGCTACACTCCTCACTTAGTGCAACTGTCTCGTAATCCCCAAACTTCCTTTTCTTGTTTAATATCTCCTTCATAAACTTTGCATAACTTGGCATCTATTCCAAAGCTTCAGTGAAAGGAATATTTATCGTTAACTTTTTAGGTACTTCCATGAACTTTGAAAATTTTTTATCCAACTCATGCTGTCTAAGTCTTTGAGGAAATGGAGGTGGTGGTCTTTCTAAATTAATTTTAGTTGGAGATATTAAATTTTCCAAATCCTTAGAAACATGTTCTTTAGGTCTTTTAGATTCCTTTATTTTTCTCACAACTTCATTCTCTTTTCTAACCACATCCTTTATCTCTCTTCCACTTCTTAATTGGACAATGCCTATTTGTTCATCATTTTTCTCTTTAAGGTTGATCTCAGTGTTGCTAGGAAGTGTTCCTTGGGGTCTATGACTAAGTGAATTGGCAATTTATTCTAATGGATTCTGTATGTTTCTAATCGCAGCATTTTGACATTGTAATTTGTTTTCCATTTGCAATACCACTTCTTCTTAGACATCTTCTTATCCTCAAATTGTTGTTCATTGTTAGAGTTTGGTGGATATGAAGGTCTATAGTTTGTATTCCCTTGATTATTCCATCTTCCATAAGGATTTGCATGATTATTTTCCCATTTTTGGTTTCCACCACCAGTAGTATGATACCAGTTAAAATTAGGATGATTCTTCCAGCTTGGGTTGTAAAAGTCAGAATACAGGTTGTTTATGGTATTTAAAGTCTTATATGACAAGTTAGAATTAATAATATGCCCTAATGAACTTTCCTCACTTACTGGAGTAAATTAAGGTTGGTTCATTCCAAACTGGTCCAACTTCCTTGATATTGTAGCAACCTGAAATGTAAGAATTACAATCACATCTGTATCATGAATACTAGCTATCTTTTTAAGTTTTACCCTTACAGAGGGCCATTGAAATTCATTTGTAGCAATTTCTTCAATTAACGCATATGCTTCATCAAATGATTTTGACATTAATGATCCATCAATGGCAGCGTCAACTATAGACCTAAAGGATCCTGCAAACCCATTGTAAAACGTTTGAATTATTAACCAATCGAGCAAAACATGGTGTGGACACTTTCTTAGGAGTTCCTTAAATCTTTCCCAAGCTTCATATATTGATTCCCCTTTATACTGACAAAATTAGATAATATCATTTCTAAGTTTAGTTGTCCTTGAAGGTGAAAAATACTTAGTTAGGAATTTCTGAGTTAACTCCTCCCAATTTTTAGTAGAGCCAGGTGCTAATGAGTATAACCATCTTTTAGCCTTATCCCTTAGTGAGAAAGGACAAAGCCTTAGTCTAACAGCATCATTTGACATGCCATTATAATGAAATGTAGCAAAAAGTTCTAGAAAACTTGATAAGTGTAAATAGGGATCCTCCGAAGGAGTTATCCCAAACTGGTTGTTCTGCACCAGTTGGATAATCGCTGGATTAATTTCAAACGAGTCAGCTTCTACGACAGGGGTTTGTATACTTGAGTGAATTTCATCTATCATAGGATTTCCATAATCCCTCAATGATTTATGATAATTTTCCAAGTTATATTATGAATGTTTCCCATTTCCATTTTAAGTTTTTCAAGTCCTAGTTTTTTTGAATTTTTTCTTTTTTTCTAACTCAGAATCATAAGGCAAAAGTCCTGCAGATCCTTTATTTTGCATACACAACACAACAAACAACACATTAAATATTAAACAAATAAAATAAAAAATATATTTAACATAATAAAATATTTTCACAAGCAAATTGTTTTTCACACAAACAGTTTTTTTTCACAATACTTTTTCATAAAAAAAATACTTTTCACACAAAAACAATTTTTATGAAAATATAGTTTTCCAAGTCTAAGCCTAATTACTTCAACTAAAATTATCCTAAAAGTCAAGATCAACTGGTTCGATTCCCGACAACGGTGCCAAAAACTTGATCTTGATATTATTTTATATGTAGAATTTAATAAGTTGACACCACTACTTGAAGATTTTAATCCCCGGTAATGACACCGAAAACTTAATCCCAAGAAAAGTAAGATTTCAATTATATTTCTAGGGATTATACGCAAGTATACGTATCATTATCAAGTAATATAAGGCTTTCTGATTAAGCCCCAAATATCGATACCACAGAGATCGAGGTTAATCACGACAACTTTCAAGGGAAATTATAGTTTAGAATAACACACCCTAGCTTGGAAGGTCGATAAAGTTTTGGTTTTGATTATATTCTACAATTATCACTACAATACTACTTCTACTCTTAAACTAAAATACTTAGTGAAAATTAGAAAGTGGGGTTTAATATCTTAAAAGCACTCTTCCTCATGAAATGAAATTAATGGCATGTGTAAAAGTAAAACAAGTAGTAAGAGAGATTATGAAAAATAGGAGAAATTATATTTGTTACTCTTACTAGAGATGCTATAAAGAACATTAATTAATCTAAAGTTTTAATAGTTCTGAAGACGGGCTAGGCAGGGAAGATACTAGCTCTCACTCTAGAGTTTCCTCTTATCGCTCCACCTGGAGGCTAACATCTCGCATCAAAACCTAAAACAAAAGACCAAATTATGGGGTTTTATCTTGTTACTCTAAAGTGCTCTAATTCTACACCCATTAAAGATTATTTCCCTATTTATTTGAACTCAACCATATGGACTATATTCTCATCCATAAAATTTCATGTGATTCTACCACAGTTGATTGATACAATACCATCCCGGATCTTACAAGTTCTTACAACAGATTTTAACATGCAAGTTGATCAAGTTTACATGTAAATGAAGAACAAAGTAAAATCATCACAATATATTCTCACTCTATTCACGATTCTATATCCTACACATGCATACTAATTCCATTATAAGAGGAAGAGTTAGAAAAACTACTCACTACACATGGAGAAATAACAAGATCTTTTCATTGAACAAGACTTTAAAAACATATAAAAAAGTACTAAATTCAAATTAAAATGCAATGAAAATACTTATCTCTGATAGAAATCAAACTCTCCTTGTATAGCAAAAGCAATCTCTTTATAATCCTCTCCAAGAATAAAGTGAAAAGAAAAGAAGAAATTCTCACACTCTCTTTTTCTCTCCCACCTTGCCGCCCCGCTTGGGGCTCATGCCCAAGCCTTCTTCTATTCTTCTCAAAGACTTCTTCTCCTCTTTCAATTAATTCAAGAGTCTAAGAGTTATTTTAAGAACATTTCCAAGCCTTTTTTTTATAATTTCCCAAGAGATGCTTATGTGTCTCTTCAAAACTGTCCATATTCATTGAATCTTCAAAATGGTGCCTTAAGTGCCTCTTCAAAACTCCATATAACTACCCCAAATTCTTCTATTAAGTCCATTTTATGTTTTCCAATGAATTTCCCAAGAGATTCATGAAGCACCGCTTTAAAAATTGTCCAAATTTGATGTATATTCTAGAAGTTATGTTGAAAACCGTCACTGGCGCCTAAGCACCGATTTTGGGGTGCTTAAGCGCCCCCCTTCTGTCTGGTGGTGCCTAAGCACCATTTTAGGCATTTAAGTGCCGGGCATAGCCACTTAAGTGTCCAATTTAGGTCCCCATGGCTCTGGTGTGACTCGATTTGACCCGATTTGCTTTGATTTGCTCCATTTTGGTCCATTTTTATTCCTTTTGCTCCAATCACTCCAAATTTTTCAATTTGATGTACCTAAAACCAAAAACACAAGAAAACATACATTTAATGTGCAATATTATTATAAAATAAATCATAAAAAATAGTATATTTTTAGGCGTATCACTAACCACGTGGGGTATTGCTCTTTTTTTTACAAAGTTAGTGTTTATTAACGTCTTCACCTCGGCAATGACTTGCTGCTCTATCTCGAGGCACATTCTTATGGGATCTTTTTTTACTGGGGTAATATCTTTATCTACCCCAAGTTTATGAACTGCAACTTCTGCTGACTGTCCTAGCATTTCATCATAACTCCATGCGAAGCAATCTTTGAATTTTATTAATAGTTTAATCAAATCTATAGATTCTTTATCATTGAGTAGAGAACTTATAAATGTAGGTTAGGGCTGATCTTCTGTCCTGAGGTTAATTTCCTTCAAGTCATCGACAATTAACTTGATTTCTTCCTTAAATTCTGGTGGGGCATCTTCTATTAGTTGATCAGTAGAGTCATCCATTATATCGAGGCAATCCTCTTCCAATTTATTAGTGACAACCATGCAAAAGTTTGAATCATCGACTTGTCTAATTGTACCAAATCTGAGACCTTCTTTCGAGCTCGGAGTTTGACTTTTAACATCCCATAAATTTTTAAAAAGTTGTAATTTATCATTTAGCATTTGTTTCGGTAAATGTCCCTGCTGAATTAAATTTTGTACATAAGGCGAAAAGTAACCAAAAGGCAATTCCATTAATTCATTAGGATCCTTATCCAAATTTACATGATTTTCAAGATTATTAGAAGTAGAAGCACGATAAAATTTGATCAGCTTTGAACCAGTGCTATGGACTTCCTTGACCTTTAAACTCTTAACCTTTAAGGAAGAATCGGGTCATGGTGTTCACATAGTGGTTTATTTGATCATACATTGTCTCATATTCATTTTTCTTTGTATCTTCTAAAGATATCTCGTACTGAGGTTTTTTTCTATTTTGTAATCATTATTTCATCTTCAGAACTTTCTTCATCATCAATGTTGATGGTCGGCCTAGTCCATTCAAAAATTAAATTGATTCTTGCTCGTCCACGTCCTCAGCCTTGACCTCAGGGCATAAACTAAAAGATCCCCCACCAACTTGTTACAAAAGAGTGGTGGAATATTGTTGAAGCGGAGTTGAAGGGCCTTTTCATTGTAATTCTTTGGAATCTTCATTTTTAATTGTTACAATTTCATGAGTGAAGATAGTTTCCTTCAGAAGTGCGTAGTAGGCGGCATCTTCATGAATTCCAACTTCATGAACTAAAAATGACTGTAAATCTCCCTTGATACAATGTTATTGTCCTTCTTTGTAGTACTTATTGAACTAGTGTAGAGACGATGGAACCATGTTGTGTTTGTGAATCCATGATCGACCAAGTAGAGCATTACAAGAGGTCTCGTGTCAATAATATGGAATTTAGCAGTTGTTACTAGTTCTCCAACCTTCATAAGTAATGTAATTGATCCATGGGATCTCTCTCCCTTTTGGTTGAATCCTTTTAGCATCATTTTATCGGTCGTAAGCTTGAGAGCTTCAATGTATGAATAGGCTAATGTTCATAGGCTCATTAAGTTGAGGGATGCTCTAGGATCTACCAAAACTCTTGACAACACAAATCTATCAATGTTAATGGAGATATAGAGTGGACGGTTATGGTCGGCGGTACCGAGCAGCAAGTCTTCATCTGTGAATGTTACCCCAGATTTTTCTTTCAACTGGCAAACTTCATCAAAGGATGTGCTAGCCAACTGGGCTAAGTAAATCTCTGGGTCAAGTAAAGTTGTAACCAGAGACTCTCTCATCTCCTTTGACAGGATTATAGCATCGTAGATGCTTAATTTGGCCTGTAACTTGCTAAGATGAGCTAGCACATTGTAATTCACTTTGTATGATCTTGCGATCCTTACTTGGCTATGTTTTTCTTCCACTGACAGAGGTGGAGGTAGCTCTTCTCGAGTTACTATTTGCTTTCCTTTGTCCACTGGAGCTGACCTCCGGGGTAATACTCTCCCGCTCCTCAAGTTCACTTCTATAATTTCATCTTCTTGTGATACCATTATCGAATCTTCCGGTGTTTCTTCTTTGTTGGAAAGATCTAAGTTGATGGCGAGTGGTGCACCATGGTACTCGAGGATTGGTTCCACACTCTAGGAGCTATCGTAAGCGGTGTTGTCAATGTTTTCTTGGGCTTTGTTAACGAGTTCATCGTACTCAAGCACGATTTAAGGATTGTTTTGGGAATCGAGATCAAAATTAGATTGGTCACAACTGATCACGTTATCACTAGAAACAGTTAGAACATAGACAAAATTATAATCATTATATTCATAAGACCTCAGAGGAACAAAAAGATAATCATACAAGGTCAGGGGTTTAAGGATTTTTTTCCCCGAATCCGAGACAACCAATCTAGCAAAGGCAGCCCCTATCCTACCCCCGTGCTATCAGTCTTTGTGGTGGTATTCTTCTTCTTCTTTTTCTTTGACGATGATGATTCTTCTAGTAAAGTCTTCATCTTGGGCTTTGCAGGCTGAAGACTCTGAATGGAGGTTTGTCTTAAAGCAGACTAGATTTGGTTTAGGACCCTATTGAGCTTGTTCCAAGTTGTACTCCATCCATCCTTTCCAGTATACGTGTCAATCAGAGAGATTAGCTAAGTTGAAATCATATTTATGGAACCTTTTTCAGGATCTTCTAAATATTCTTTCAGGATTTTTATATTTCCTTCCTTAAGATTTTTCTCGAGCTAATCTTTGAAGATGAAACATTCCTCTATAGTGTGTCTAAGCAACCTGTGATATGGACAATAATTTTCTTGATCCTTCTTATCAACCTCTTCGGGTTTCTTCGAATCTGGTAACCTGAACTCAGGCTTCTTCATCAGACTTCTAAACATCTTGGATATTACTTCATCTTTGAAGGAATACACTACTTTTGTCTTCTGCTAAAGATATTCTTTTATTCTCTGCCCGGTGTGATCCTCCCTGACACGCTCGCTGGGTGGACTGGACATAATGTTGTGTCTATTCTCGAGCATGCTGTGATGATGACTGATGGGAATTTTCTGCATGTATCTTCATTAGTGACAGTGACTTTAAATATGCTTAAAAATATAAGTAATTAATACTGCTGCTATTAGATTTAATTCCTCAGCAAATGTACCAAAAATTAATAACATTTATAGATTTATTAAAGATGGATGTATAAAATATTCAATAATTATAAAGTCACACTTATCAACGCAAGTATACGCATCACTCAAGTAATATAGGGCTCTAATGGAGTCCTAGATATCGATCCCACAGGGAGTAATATTAGAACTAAGCTAAAATTTTAGAAAAGCAATACTTTAATCGCAACAACAAAATTCAATTTGCTTATCTGTCACTAATAGGCAATTGAAATAAATCTGTAATTTTAATAACTCTTAAATAACTAATTATACTAATGAGGTTTTTAATGTGATATTCAATATATAAGAAAGCATTCTTCTCTTTGTCAAGAAATTATAGTGAATTGATAAAGTGAATCAGTTCAATTTGTATTATGCCAAATTGGAGCATACCTATTCTTTAACCTTTAGTCCAAGCATAAAGAACATTGACTAATCCTACGCTTGTTTACTGAATCTGCAACTAGGCTGGGAGGATACTGGCTCTCACTTCAGAGCTCCCATGTTCTCCTCGCCTGAGGGCTAACATCTACACTTCAACACCCAAACGATATGACCAAATTGGGGATTTTAGTCTGTCACTCTAAAATCTCCAATTCTATGCCCGATAATATTATTGGGGATTTTATTCTGTCACTCTAAAATCTCCAATTCTACGCCCGATAATATTATTTCCCTATTAGATTTTAGTTTGTCACTCTAAAATCTCCAATTCTACGCCCGATAATTTTATTTCCCTATTTAATTTGCTCACTAACTTCCAAGGGATTTGACCTCCCTAAATCTTGGATGTAATCTTCTCTTTAGTTGTAAAACTCAATATATTTTAACAAATTAATTGGTCAGATCGAAAGTAAATTAAGGTCCAAGTGAAAAGATCATCACAATTTCTTAAACATTTCATGGCTTCACCAATTCAAATCACCATTTCAGAAATCACAAGACAAGGAGAAAGACAGAGAAAATTACTCAGATCTCATGAGGAAAACACTACAAAACTTGGAATTCATATATAAAAGCAAAGTCATACAAAATACAACAAGTAAATAAGCTTATCTCTAATTTCTCCCCAAGAAAACTCCTCGAAGTTCCTCTGAATCTCTTCAAATAAACTTATCTCTAATTTCTCCCCAAGAAAACTCCTCGAAGTTCCTCTGAATCTCTTCCTTTAATAGCACACAAAATTCCTCTTAGAAGCGGTAAGGAGGAAGAAATCTCTCACTTTCCCTCCACTCTTACAATCTCTTGAAGAATTCCTCACAATAGACTCTCTATACTTTTTTCACACTTCAATTTTGAGTATCCTCCAACCTTCGGGACCTTTCTAACATCCAGGACCTCTCCAATTTTTGGCAAAAATCTTTTTTTAAAGTTGTGGATGAGCTTTCCCAAGAGTTTCCTAAGCACCCCTCCAAAATTCGTTCTCATCCAAAGCCTGGTTTGACATAACCGCCGATCTCTCCGTCGGCAGCCTTGAGGGCGCCGTCGGCGGGCCTTCTATATGAATTAATTCTGAAGTGTCAATAAAATCTCACCGTCGGTGCTGTTGGGCTCGCTGTCAGCGCCGTTGGGCTCATCGTCGACGCCCTAGTTCAATTCTTCACATTTTGGTCCTTTTTGCTCCAAATTCGCTCCTTTTGCATCTTTTTGCTCTAATGACCCTAATTCATCATTCCTACAACAAAACATCAAAAATACCTTCTTTAAAGTGCAATATTATTAAAAACAGTATAAAATAGGTATGAAAATCTCAACATATTTTTCTTTGGTCAAAATCTCCCAAACTTAACTATTACTTGTCCTCATGTAATTTTAGTATTACATAAAAGTTATGATCTATTGTAGTGAAGTTTTAATTCAGAAATACTATAAGTTTGATTTAGATAAATATNCTGTAATTTTAATAACTCTTAAATAACTAATTATACTAATGAGGTTTTTAATGTGATATTCAA
>JXCR01105915.1:107475-120077 GCA_002079205.1 Phalaenopsis hybrid cultivar
CTAATCCATAAATATAAGTTCAGGAATGTATTTTGGTTTTCCCTTTAGGTGGGTCCAGTGAAGCCAATTTTTTATTAAGCATATCCTCAAGCTTCTCCTCACTTTCAGAATTTTTTTTCTTTCTTTTCTCTTTTTCTTTTGGATTACTTTCAATCCTATATATTTTTCTTTTCTTTTCAGGAATTGTTGTCAATCCTTTCTTTTTCCTTTTCCAAGTGAGGATTACTATATCTGGATAGCCTTTAATGATTTTAAACATCACCTTTCTTTCCCTAAATTTGAAACTCAAAGTATTCCTTTACCTTATAAATATTTCATAGTTTTTACATCATTGAGCCCCAATATTTTCTTCTCAAATGAATTTCTAGATTCTTAATACTTCAGAATATAGATTCCTTTACTTTAAATAGTTAACTATAGTCTTATTCTCTTATACTAAAATATCTTAAGATACAAAATTAATTTTAATTACAAAAATATTTCCTTAAATCTAACATAATATTTAAATAGCTACAAAGTATAGTAACCTAAATTAAATTCACTACATAAAATCATATAAATAATTTTTAAAAATAATTAACAAGAGGACATCTAATAGTTAATCTTATTCTTCCCTCCCCCAAACTTAAAATTTTCAATATAAAATGATACAGGTGGAAAGAAAAATTCTAAATATAAATCATACCTTAGTATTTTAGGCATTTTCATCATTCTGAAATTTTGCAGTCCTTCTCAAAATTTTTACTTCACCTGGTCTATAATACTAAGAGCTTTCTACACATATAAATCTTTAGAGAAATTTTTGGGTAATGAAATTTTGAAATAAGTATAAAACTAAAACATTAAATAAGCACAATATTTCCTAACACAACCACAATACTAAACCAAACAATCAAAACTAAAATGCGAAATAAAAATCACATTACTTTACAAAATACTACTCAACATCTATTATACTAAACATGCAAATTTAACTACTACACTAACTTTATAACAAAAATTAAAATCATCCAAGTACAACATAATAATAAAAATGAAAGTCCAAATACACACAAACATCCATTTCTATTATAAAAGATCACAAAAATAAAAGTACAAGTACAAGTACATCAATTACATGCAGATATCAAAATCCCAAACTATGTCTTCGTCTCCTTGATCAGCAGCTGGATTGGGCTGATACTGAGTATATTAGGGGCACTCAAGAAAAGTAACATCAGGCTCACCTCTGTAGTGTCGGGCCTGAGCTTCGTAGTAAGCTATCTTAAAATCTAAATGCCTTTAAAGGTACTCAATATCATAATCATGTTGATGTTCTAAACCTCCAATCCTTTCATTTATTAATTCTATGCTCTTCCGCTGCATGGTCAACTCATTCATCAAATCAGTTAGAGTAGGGGAACTAGAAGGTGGAATGTCATAACTTGTAGAGGGGACATCTTTACTAGTAGAAGGTTCTTGACTCCTACTTCTAGTTCTCCATTTCTCATGGAATTTATTAATTTTCAAATTGGTTTTACTAATGGGTTTCATAGGGTGAACCCATTCCTCATCTCCTCTAGCTTCCACTCGAGAAAGTTGGCAAAGAGCATAAATAAGGCCAGGATGTCCTAGACCTCCACTTGTTTCACTCCTTGCCGTAGTCAATATATGCTTAAAAATAATTCTCCCCACATTTATATTTCTGTTATTCTGAATATAGAAATTCAGAATAGCTCTATCTCTAGTAACCTCACTATGGTAATAAGTCGGTAACATAGTAGAGGAAATAAAATAGTGCCACGCCTTAGAGGTGGTATTTAACATGGAAGTAGAAAAATTTACCCGTTCTTATTGCTTAATCTTCCACGTTCCTTTCCCATCAGTAAGAAAGTTAATCACATCATTCAGGGGGCCTTCCATAGTACTGAAGGATTCATAATGGCGGCTATAAGAGTCTGGGACTTCGTAAAAGGTGTTAATGTGGGCGACATTAAATTCAATAGGAAATCCCCACACTTGAACAATTCCATCTTCAGAATAAAATACGTTGGAATAGAATTCCTTCACAATATTTGCAACAGCTTTATTGGTGGTGTAACAAAAGTTTTCCCACCTCTGCTCGGCAATAACTCGTTCAATTTCTCCACCCGGACTTTCAAAAACTCGATCTTGTATATACTTATTTCCTTCAAATACTGAAGTAAATCATGATTGAGCCTTCACATTAATGAAGCAAGACTCGTCGAACTCAATTTATCTCTTTTGACGTGGAGCCATTTCAATCTAATCACAATTATAGAAAAATTTCAAAATATACTTCAAATATGCAAATAATGGCTTCCAGGAGTGATTCATGAGTTCAACACTAAGCTCTATGAAATTATTCCCAATATTTTCTTCACATTCTCAATTTTTTTGGATCTCCTCAATGTGGAAGAAATTCATGGTGAAAACCAAATATTTTTAGTTTGGAGTGAAGCTCTTACATAGAGATGATCGAATCTGGTGTAAAAAAGCCTTGAAATTGCCCCAAATCCAAGATCTCTCAAGACCTAGGTCAAAAATTACATTTTTAGGAGGAAGAGGATGATGAATAGTGGCGGTTGACTGGTCAAAATTGTGTTTAAAGGTGTTTTTTCATGAGCTCGCCGTTGGCGGGGTGTTCAGCGCGGTCAACGCCCTCTATTGAAATTTAAACATAACTCTCGAGAAAAATCCACCGTTGGCAGCGTCGAGGGCGCCGTCGGTGGGTTCTGTTGATTTGGTTCAATTTCTGGATTTTTGTAATTTCAATATATTTTAAGCCTAAATGACATCCGTTCAATCATTATAGACATAATTTTAAGTGATTAAATGATGTACTTATCACGAATAAACTTTCAAAACACAAAACATCACATTTATTTATAAATTCTAAGGGGTACAATATACGTTTCATAACATACCTAAGTTTGGTATTTTCTCAACTCAATACATTAATTCAGTGTCGCAATCCAAACCACAATACTCAAAACGCTGAAAACAAAACATCCCATGCTTAGTCTCAACTATACAGAGATCTAGAAGCATAATTCGAAAGCAAAGCAAATGCAAAGTTCAAACCAAATTACACACATAAAGACAGGTAGCAATAGAAATATACTATTCATCAGTTTCAGTACTAAATTCTCCTCTGAGATCATCCATTGATTGCACATAAACGAAGAGGTTGTAGAAGGGTCGGTATGGAAATTCTTCAGTAGAATCCTCTTCTATCAATTTCATCTTTCTCATCAACCGTATCAAACTATCTTCTAAATGTCCAGAGTGAGAGAAATGTTCTTTCATCCTCCAGTCTAGATAAAACGTCCAGAGTGCTCAAAATGTTCTTTCATCCTCTAGTCAAGATGATTGAAGAAATCAGAGATAATCCGGAGTGAGAAAAATGTTCTTTCATCCTCCAGTCTAGATAATCGAAGAAATCAGAGATTTTCTTAATTACATTCATGACATTTTGTACCTCCTCCAATTTCTTGATTCTGCGCAGGATCACCAGAGTCTTGTCAGGAACTAAGGGTTGAACTGGGTAGTGAATTCTGAGATCCTTGATCTACTATAATAGTCATGGCATTTTCACCTTCAAAAGCTGGGAATCTCTCAGTTGGATCTAAAGGCTTCCAAGGTAGAAGTACCTTTTCCCAATTTTCGTAGTATACTTGAAACTAACTGCAAAGTGAGAAAATTGTGGAAGGGTGTCTAAGCTCATAAGTTGATCCATGAACGATCAGGCCTAAAACCGATTTCACAATTATTGATCCAATATCGATCGGAAGTCCCCTTTGGATAAAGTAATTCATAATAGCACTTTCTTTAGAAACTTTACCGATCTTCATTGTCGGTAACAGTTTTGCAGAAAGGAAAAAGTGCCAGTGTTTCGAAATGGGATTCAGTAGTGTCACAGAAAAACTAACATACCCATTTTCTCTCATTTCCCAGTCTTCAGTTTCGTCCGTTAAATATTATTAAATTTCATTCATCTGGTTTCTTGTTTGGACAAAGTTGGAATAGTGGCAGACAGGAATGTTCTCGATCATTTATAATTCATTGATCCGTGCAGAGTGAAAGTGATCCATCTACCTCGCACATAAATGACTCCCTGGTTGATTCCATGCAAATTTGCATAAAAATTCCTTCACCACAGGAACAACCATTGCGGCGGTAGTATAACACAATACTTCCCATCTTCGCCACACTATCATCTCTTCAATTTCCATCGAGGGATTATTCAATCCGCGATTTACGAATCCTCATTCCTTGATCAATCTTTTCTTCGTCAGTACCTTGTGACCAGAGGAAAATATGTTGAGATTTTCATACCTATTTTATACTGTTTTTGATGATATTGCACTTTAAAGAAAGATATTTTTGATGGAGCAAAAAGATACAAATAGGAGTGAATTTGGAGCGAAAAGGACCAAAATGTGCAGAATTGAACTAGGCCGCCAACAGCGCCATCGACCCCGCCGATGGTGAGATTTTCCTGAGAATCTAGAAGCGCCCTCGAGGCCGCCGACGGCGCCCTCGAGGCCGCCGACGGCGAGCTCGGCGGTTATGCCAACTCAAGCTTTGGATAAGGACAAATTTTAAAGGGATGCTTAGGCAACTCTTGGGGATGCTCATCCACAACTTTAAAAGACTATTTTGGCCAAAAATTAAAGAGGAGAAGGGAGCCTGGAAGAGGGGGAAGTGCTAGAGAGAGTTCTTGGAGGTTAGAAAGGTTCCAATATTGTGAAGAATTCTTTGAGATATTGTAAGAGTGGAGGGAAAGTGAGAGATTTCTTCCTCCTTGCTACTTCGACAAGGAATTCTGTGTGCTGTAAAGAAAGGAAGAGATTCAGAGGAACTTCGAGGAGTGTTCTTAGGGAGAAATTAGAGATAAGTTATTTACTTATTGTAGTTTGTATGACTTTGATTTTATATATGAATTACGAGTTTTGTTGTGTTTTCCCCATGAGATCTGAGTAGTTTTCTCTGTCTTTCTCTTTGTCTTGAGATTGGTGAAATGGTGATTTGAATTGGTGAAACCATGAAAATGTTTAAGAAGTTGTGATGATCTTTTCACTTCGATCTTAACTTACTTTCAATCTGGCCAATTGATTTGTTAACATATGTTGAGTTTTACAACTAAAGTGAAGATTCAATCTAGCCAATTGATTTGTTAAAATATGTTGAGTTTTACAACTAAAGTGAAGTTTACCAATCTGGTCAATTGATCTGTTAAAATATGTTGAGTTTTACAACTAAAGTGAAGATTACATCTCAGATTCAGGGAGGTCAAAGCCCTAGAAATTGGGTGCAAATAAATAGGGAAATGAAATTATCGGGCGTAGAATTGGAGATTTTAGAAAATGACAGACTAAAATCCCCAATTCGGTCAGTTGGGTGCAAATAAATATGGAAAAAAAATTATCGAGCGTAGAATTGGAGATTTTAGAGTGACAGACTAAAATCCCCAATTTGGTGCAAATAAATAGGGAAATAAAAATTATCGAGCGTAGAATTGGAGATTTTAGAGTGGAGAACTAAAATCTTCCAATTTGGTCCTATCGTTTGGGTACTGAAGTGTAGATGTTAGCCCTCAGGGGAGGGGAACGTAATTCAGTCCTATATCAGGTGGACTAAAATCCCCAATTCGGTCCTATCGTTTGGGTTGAAGAATTGGAGATTTTAGAGTGACAGACTAAAATCCTTAATTCGGTCCTATCGTTTGGGTGCAACTTGGTGATTGTAGAGTGACAAACTAAAATCCTTAATTCGGTCCTATCATTTGGGTGTTGAAGTGTAGATGTTAGAGGTCAAAGCCCTTGGAAGTTGGGTGCAAATAAATAGGGAAATAATATTATCGGGCATAAAGATCAAAGCCCTTGGAAGTTGGGTGCAAATAAATAGGGAAATATTATTATCGGGCATAGAATTGTAAAAGCCCTTGGAAGTTGGGTGCAAATAAATAAAGAAATAATATTATCGGGCGTAGAATTGGACCAAGCCCTTGGAAGTTGGGTGCAAATAAATAGAGAAATAATATTATCGGGCGTAGAATTGGAGCTCTTGGAAGTTGGGTGCAAATAAATAGGGAAATAATATTATCGGGCGTAGAATTGGAGATTTTCAAAGCCCTCGGAAGTTGGGTGCAAATAAATAGGGAAATAATATTATCGGGCGTAGAATTGGAGATTTTAGATTAGAAGTTGGGTGCAAATAAATAGGGAAATAAAATTATCAGGCGTAGAATTGGAGATTTTAGAGGAAAGTTGGGTGCAAATAAATAGGGAAATAAAATTATCGGGCGTAGAATTGGAGATTTTAGAGTGAAAAGTTGGGTGCAAATAAATATGGAAAAAAAATTATCGAGCGTAGAATTGGAGATTTTAGAGTGACAGACTAAAATCCCCAATTTGGTGCAAATAAATAGGGAAATAAAAATTATCGAGCGTAGAATTGGAGATTTTAGAGTGGAGAACTAAAATCTTCCAATTTGGTCCTATCGTTTGGGTACTGAAGTGTAGATGTTAGCCCTCAGGGGAGGGGAACGCAATTTGGTCCTATCATTTGGGTGCTGAAGTGTAAATGTTAGCCCTCATGTGAGGGGAACGTGGGATCAGGGCATAGAATTGGAGATTTTAGAGTGACAGACTAAAATCCTCAATTCGGTCCTATCGGTTGGGTCAATTTAGTCCTATCGTTTCTGTTGAAGTGTAGATGTTAGCCCTCAAGCAAGGGGAACGTGGGAGCTCTGAAGTGAGAGCCGGTAGACGTAGAATTGGAGATTTTAGAGTGACAGACTAAAATCCCCAATTCGGTCCTATCGTTTGGGTGCATAGAATTGGAGATTTTAGAGTGACAGACTAAATCCCTAATTCGGTCCTATCGTTTGGTTAGAATTGGAGATTTTAGAGTGACAGACTAAAATCCCCAATTCAGTCCTATCGTTTGGGTGTAATATGCAGATGTTAGCCCTCAGGTGAGGGGAACGTGGGAGCTCCGAAGTGAGAGCCGGTATCGGTGTAGATGTTAGCCCTCAGGCGAGGGGAATGTGGGAGCTCCAAAGTGAGAGCCGATATCCTCCCAGCCTAGACACAGATTCAGTGAACAATCATAGGATTAATCAATGTTCTTTATGCCTGGACCAAAGGGTAAAGAATTGGTATGCTCCTATTTCGCACAATATAAATTGAACCAATTCACTTTATCCATTTAATATAATTTCTTGATAAGGAGAAAGATGTTTTCTTATATATTGAATATCACAATTAAACCCTCATTAGTATCATTCGTTATTTAATAGTTATTAAAATTATATATTTATTGCAATTTTCTATTAGTGACAGATAAACAAATTGAACTTCGTTGTTGCAATTAAAGTATTGCTTTTCTAAAGAACCTTCATTGGTATAATTAGTTATTTAAGAGTTATTAAAATTACATATTTATTTCAATTGCCTTCTTCATTAGTATCATTAGTTATTTAATAGTTATTAAAATTACATAATTATTTCAATTGCCTAATAGGTTAACGATAAGCAAATTGAACTTTCTTGATGTGATTAAAATATTACTTTTTCTAAAATCTTAGTTCGTAATTCTAAACCACTCCCTGTGGGATCGATATCTAAGACTCCATTAGAGCTCTATATTACTTGAGCGATACGTATACTTGCGTTGATAAGTGTGACTTTATAATTATTGAATATTTATTACGTCCATATTTATCTTATATTTTTAAGCATATATAAAGTCGCGGTCAAGTTTTTGGCACAGTTGTCGGGGAGTGAATGAGTGAGTGAGTAACGAACAAATTAGGATTATTAGAAAATTTTCTTACTTGAATTGCAACTTATTTTTATATTTAGTTAATTATATTACTGTGTACTGATTTCAAATTGTATGACGAAAATTTGGACCTGAAAATCTTGTACCCTACGATTCGGAATTAAAATGCACTATTAGAAAGATTAGAAGATTAAGAAGAGAACCTAGAAATACTGATACAATGGAAAACAACATGAACAATCAAGAAATAGAGAATGAACACCAACCTAGACTCCTAGGAGATTATGCAAATCCTACAGCAGATGAAATTTACTTATCTATCCAAAATCCTGATGTAGCTGCTAATTCATTTCAACTTAAACCTGCTATTATCCAAACGGTACAAAAAAATCAAATCATAGGTACACCAAATGAAGATCCTAACTTACAGCTCACTAGTTTTTTAGAACTGTGCGCTAATTTTAAATATGACAGAGTTTCAAACGATGCTATTAGATTTACACTTTTTTTTCACTGAGGGATAAGGCTAAGATGTGGTTAAATTCATTAGCACCAGGATATATTCGAACTTGGGGAGAACTTTCACAAAAATTTCTATCCAAATATTTCCCTCCATTCAAAACTGCTAAACTTAGAAATGACAGAACATCGTTCTATTAGATTGATGGAGAGTCAATATATGAAGCTTGGGAGAGATTTAAAGATCTTCTTACGAAGTGCCCTCATCATTCGTTACCAGATTTGTTGATGATTCAAAATTTTTATAATGAATTAGTGGGATCTCTTAGATCGATTATAGATGATGTAGCTGGTGATTCGTTAATGTCAAAACCTTTTGATGAGACTTATTCATTAATAGAAGAGATGTCTACCAATAATTTTCAATGGCCCTCTAAAAGGGTAAATCCTAAAAGAGTAGCTAGTATCCATGACCAACAATTTTCAATGACCCTCTGAATGGGTAAATCCTAAAAGAGTAGCTAGTATCCATGACAATTTTCAATGGCCCTCTGAGCGGGTAAATCCTAAAAGAGTAGCTAGTATCCATGATTCTGACCCTCTGAGCGGGTAAATCCTAAAAGAGTAGCTAGCATCCATGATTCTGATGCAATATCTATGCAGATTGCTGCAATATCAAAGAGGATCACTGTGAGATGAATTATTCTCCAACACCTCCTAGGATGGAAGAGAATTCATCTGGGCAATTTGTGGATGTTCAACCTTTGTATGAGACCTTAAATGCTATTAATAGACCCAACAACCCTTATTCGAACTATTATAACCCAGGTTGGAATAATCATCCAAATTTTAATTGGAATAACAATTCTTCTACAAATCAACAATGAGCAAACAACCCAATGAACCCATTAGAAAATTCATCCAACCAAGGAAATGTTAACTATAGACCTTCTTATCCTCCAGGATTTCACAGCAACACTCAAATTAAGGAGAAGAAGTTGTTTATGGAATAGCTGATATTAAACATGGGTCAACAATTGCAGAATCAATGAAATTAATTACAAAATCAAGGAACTACTATTAAGAATATTGAAAACCAATTAGGACATATCGCTACTGCGCTTAGTAACCAAACATTAGGAACTTTTCCTAGTTAGTGGATCGTTCAGTTACATATCCTAAGGGAGTTATAGAAGATGTGTTAGTAAAAGTGGATAAATTTATCTTTCCTGTGGATTTCATTATTTTAAATATGGAGGAAGATAAAGAAATACCTATCAGTTTAAGGAGATCATTTTTAGCTACTAGAAAAGCTCAGATAGATGTTCAAAAAGGAGAATTAACTATGAGAGTTAATGATCAAGAAGTGACTTTTAACATTGTGAAATCTATGAAATACCCTGTTGTTGAAAGAGATAATGAATTTTTTCGCATGGAAATTAGTGAGCATCTATTTAAAGAACATTTGAAGAGAAAGAACAATTTGAAGAGAGTGATGAAATTATTCTGGACGAATTAGAAAATGAAGAATTAGATTATGTTCAAGAAAGATTTGAGATGTTGGATTTTACAAAAAATGTTGATAAGAATCTATTTCCGTCAATTATAAAACCACCTGAACTTGAGTTAAAAATACTGTCTAGCCACTTAAAGTATGTGTTTCTGGGAGAGTCATCTACATTACCTGTTATTATATCTTCAGAATTAAATGATTTGCAAGAGCAAAGACTGTTAGATACATTAAAAAGATATAAGAAAGCTTTTGGTTGGACCTTAGCTGATATTAAGGGAATCAGTCCTTCAATCTGTATGCATTGAATTAAATTAGATGAACAATATAAACCAAGAGTTGATCCACAAAGGAGATTAAATTCGATGATGAAAGAAGTAGTTAAGAAGGAAAATTTGAAATAGTTAGACAGTGGATTTATATATCCGATTTCAGATAGTGCATGGGTAAGTCCAATTCATTGTGTTCCTAAGAAAGGAGGAGTGACTGTAATAAGATGGGTAAGTCCAATTCATTGTGTTCCTAAGAAAGGAGGAGTGACTATTGAAACAAAAGAAAATTTGATTCACTATTCATTGTGTTCCGAAGAAAGGAGGAGTGACTGTTGAAACAAAAGAAAATAATGAATTAATACCTATCAACAAGTTGGCGTATTTGGATTGATTATAGAAAATTAAATACTGTCACCAGGAAAGATCACTTTCTTTTACCCTTTTAGATCAAATAGTAGATAGACTTGCTAGGCACAAATATTTTTATTTTTTAGATGGATATGCCGATTACCATCAAATTCTTATTGCTCCTGAGGATTAAGTAAAAAAAATATTTACTAGTCCTTTTGGAACTTTTGCTTTTCGAAGAATGTCTTTCGGATTATGTAATGCACCTGCAACATTCTAGAGATGTATGATGTCCATATTTAGTAAATTAATTGATGATGGATTGGAAGTATTTTTGGATGATTTCTCTGTATTTGGAACATCCTTCGATGCATGCTTAAATTATCTTGAAAAAGTTTTAGAGTTATGCGAAAGAACTAATTTAGTTCTGAACTGGGACAAATGTCAATTTGTGGTTGCAGGAGGAATTGTGTTTGGGCATAAAATTTCGGAAGATGGTATGGAAGCAGACTCTACAAAAATTCAAGTTATATCTAAACTAACACCTCCTACTAATGTAAGAGAGGTTAGGAGTTTTCTTGGACATGTTGGATTTTACAGGAGTTTTATTAATGATTTTTAAAAAATTACCAAACCTCTATGCCAACATTTAGAAAAGGACAAGAAATTTGAATTTATTGAAAGCTCTGTATATGCCTTTAAGTTACTAAAGAAAAAATTAATCACATCCCCTATTATAGTTTCACCTAACTGGGAGAAACCATTTGAACTGATGTTGCGAGGCTAGTGAATAGGCTATTGGAGTGGTTCTTGGATAAATGTACGAAAAGATTTTTAAAGTGATATACTACGCTAGAGAAAAATTAATCACATGCCCTATTATAGTTTCACCTAACTGGGAGAAACCATTTGAACTGATGTGTGATGCTAGTGAAGAGAAAAATTAATCACGACCCCTATTATAGTTTCACCTAATTGGGAGAAACCATTTGAACTGATGTGTGATGCTAGTGATCTATGTTATTGGAGCTGTTCTTGGACAAAAGTATGAAAAGATTTTTAAAGTTATATAGTACGCTAGTAAAACTCGAGGCTGCCTTGGACAAAGGTATGAAAAGATTTTTAAAGTTATATACGACGCTAGTAAAACTCTTAATGATGCAAAGAAATCATTTGAACTGATGTGTGATGCTAGTGATTATGCTATTGGAGCTGTTCTTGGACAAAAAACCATTTGAATTGATGTGTGATGCTAGTGATTATGCTATTGGAGCTGTCCTTGGACAAAGGAAAAGATTATTAAAGTTATATACTACGCTAGTAAAACTCTTAATGATGCACAAATTAACTATACTCTTACTGAATTTTTTTTAAAGTTATATACTACGCTAGTAAAACTCTTAATGATGCACAAATTAACTATATTATTTCTGAAAAAGAGTTACTGACCATTGTGTATGCTTTAGATAAATTCAGATCTTATTTAATTGGAGCTAAATGTGTTGTGCACATTGATCACTCTACTATTAAATATATGATGCAAAAGAAGGATGCTAAACCAAGGTTGATTAGATAGATACTTTTGATGCAAAAATTTGATCTTATGGTTATTGATGAAAAGGGAACTGATAGTCAAATTGCTGATCATTTGTCAAGATTAGAAAACCAAGAATCATCTGACACTAAAAATGAAATTACAAACAGTTTCCTTGATGAAAAACTTTATAATATTTATGAGTGGAAAATACTATGGTATGCTGATATTGTTAACTATATTGTAAGTGATATTTTGCCACCTATGCTGACATTGCTATACTGATATTGTTAACTATATTGTAAGTGATATTTTGCCACCTATGCTGACATTGCAACAGTAAAAGAGAAAGCATATTTTTGTAATGAACCTTATTTATATAAAAAATTTAAAGATCTTATTATGAGGAGATGTGTACCTTATAAAGAAACCGAGCTGATCATTCAGAAATGTCATGATTCTGAATTTGGAGGGCATTTTGGGATTTATAAAACTATTTATAAAATTTTACAAGCTGGATTTTATTGGCATACTATCTTTAGAGAGGTTTATAGATACATAAAAACTTGTGATCGATGTCAACGAGTAGGCAATATATTTAGAAGAAATGAAATGCCTCTGAATTTCATGTTAGAAGTTGAGATCTTTGACATTTGGGGATTAGATTTTATGGGACCATTTATTCCTT
>JXCR01105915.1:122360-135186 GCA_002079205.1 Phalaenopsis hybrid cultivar
TCTATTAGTGACAGATAAGCAAATTGAACTTTGTTGTTGTGATTAAAGTATTGCTTTTTCTAAAATCTTAGTTCTTAATTCTAAACCACTTTCTGTGGGATCGATATCTAGGACTGCATTAGAGCCCTATATTACTTGAGCGATATGTATACTTGCATTGATGAGTGTGACTTTATAATTATTGAATATTTATTACGTCCATATTTATCTTATATTTTTAAGTATATATAAAGTCGTGGTCACCTTGTTGAAGATTCGCTGCGCTTCCGCACTGATAAACTTTCGCCGATTGAACACTCGCATTATGGGATTATCAGAGGAATTGGATGCCATAGGAATGAAATTGGTGGAGTTTCACTTTGTTTTTGGGGGAAATATGAACTTAGGAATCGAATTTGGGAGTTTAAAAGGGTAACTCCTGCCCAAAAACTGCCATTCAAACTCCAAAAATAGCCATCTCGCCGGTCTCGCCATCGGCAGGGTCGAGGGCGTCGTCGGCGAGCTTCTGTATTTATTTTTCCTGGACTCTCAGTAAAAACCCGCCGTCGGTGGAGTCGAGGGTGCCGTCAGCGCCCAAGGCAAAAATTGCACAGTTTCTCTCTGGTCCGAATGCGTTCCAAATTTTCTTTATGGATCCAATTCTTATGATGATTCAAGGGTAAATAAGAGTAGTATAGCTTAATAATACCATAAAATAACGATAATTTCATATAAAAATTACTATAATTGCAATAAAATTAAAGATAACTATGGGTTGCCTCCCATAAAGCGCTTGGTTTAACGTCGTCAGTCCGACCTATTCAGGTGTTATTCAGGTTGACTGATCATTAAAACCTCTTTAAAATTTGGTCTTTTATGCTCAAAATATGGTTTTAATCTGTGTCCATTTACTTTAAATCTATTTCTAGTTTTCTGATCTTCAATTTCAATAGCTCTGTAAGTATAAAATTGAGTCACAGTAAATGGTCCTAACCAACGAGACTTCAATTTCCCAAGAAATAACTTCAGCCTCGTATTGTAAAACAAAACTTCTTATCCTGGTTCAAAGTTTTTCTGGTTAATCTTCCAATCATACCATAACTTTAGTTTCTCCTTATAAATTCTGTCGTTATCATAAGATTCATTTCTTAATTCTCTCATTTAATTGTAATAATCTCTTCTTACCAGCATCTTTCAAATTATAATTGAATTCTTTAATTGTCCAATATGCTTTATGCTCTAATTCCACTCGTAAGTGACAAGTCTTTCCAAAAATCAATCTGTAAGGAGTCATTCCAATAGGAGTTTTATAAGCAGTCCTGTAAGCCCATAATGCAGTATATAGTCTAGTGGTCCAATCTATTCTACTAGGTTTTATAGTCTTTTCAAGTATTTGTTTAATCTCTTGTCGGCACTATTTTTGGTGTGGGGTTTGCCCGTAAGAAGCTGTCGGTCATCGGAATTGTAATCCCGTNCCTACAAAAATATTGTTACCTGAATTAAATTCACTACATAAAATCATATAAATAATTTTTGAAAATAATTAAATAGTCATCTAATAGTTAATATTTTTCTTCCCTCCCCAAACTTAAATTTTTAAATATGAAATAAAGGTGGAAAGAAAATACTTTGAATTAAATTCACTACATAAAATCATATTAATAATTTTTGAAAATATTGAAATAGAGGACAGTAATCTTTTTCTTCCCTCCTCCAAACTTAAATTTTTAAATATGAAATAATACAGGTAGAAAGAAAAACTCTAACTATAAATCATACCTCAGCATTTTAGGCATTTTCATCATTCTGAAATTTGCAGGCATTCTCAAAATTTCTACTTCACCTGGTCTATAATATTAGGAGCTTTCTACACATATAAATCATTAGAGAAATTTCTGGGTAATGAAATTTTGAAATAAGTATAAAACTAAAACATTAAACAAGCACAACATTTCCTAACACAACTACAATACTAAACAAAATAATTATAATTAAAATGCGAAATAAAAATCACATTACATTCCAAAATACTACTCAACATCTATTATATTACACATACAAATTTAACTATAACACTAACTTTATAACAAAAATTAAAAATCATCCACGTACAACATAATAATTAAAATGAAAGTCCAAATACACATAAACATCTGTTTCTATTACAAAAGATCACAAAAATAAAAAAATAAGTACAAGTACATCAATTCTATTCAAATATCAAAATCCCACACTATGTCTTCATCTCCTTGATCAGCAGGTGGATCGGGCTGATACTGAATATATCGTGGGCATTCAGAAAAAGTAACATCAGGCTCACCTCTGTAGTGTCGGGCCTGAGCTTCGTAGTAAGCTATAGCGGAGCTATTCCGGGAAAGTAACATCAGGCTCACCTTTGTAGTGTCGGGTCTGAGCTTTATAATAAGCTACCTCAAAATTTGAATGCCTCTGAAGGTACTCACTATCATAATCATGTTGACGTTCTAAACCTCCAATCCTTTCATTTATCAACTTTATGCTCTTCCGCTGCAAGGTCAACTCATTCATCAAATCAGTCAAAGTCGGGAAACTAGAAGGTGGAAGGTCATAACTTGTAGAGGGGACATCTCTACTATTAAAAGGCTCTTAACTCTTACTCCCAGTTCTCCATTTCTCATGAGATTCATAAGTTTTTAAATTAGCTTTACTAATGGGTTTCATAGGGTAAACCCATTCTTCATCTCGAGCTTCCACTCCAGAAAGTTGGCAAGGTGTATAAATAAGGTCAGGATGTCCTAGACCTCCACTTGTCTCACCCCTTGTCATAGTCAATATATTCTTAAAAATAATTCTCCCCACATTTATAGTTATATTATTCTGAATACATAATTTCAGAATAGCTCTATCTCTAGTTACCTCACTATGGTGATAAGTCGGTAACAGAGTAGAGGATAGAATAACTCTATCTCTAGTTACCTCACTATGGTGATAGGTTGGTAACAGAGTAGAGGAAATGAAAGTGTCATACTTTAAAGGTGACATTCAGCATGGAAGTAGAAAAATTTACCTGTTCTCGTTGTTTAATCTTCCACGTTCCTTTCCCATCAGTGAGAAAATTGATCACATCATTCAGGGGGCCTTCCATCTTACTAAAGGATTCATAATGACAGCTATAAGAATCTGGGACTTCGTAAAAGGTGTTGATGTGGGCGGCATTAAATTCAACAGGTAATCCCCGCACTTGAACGATTCTATCTTCAGAATAGATTACATTGGCGTAGAATTCTTTCACAACATCTGCATCAACTTTATTGGTGGTGTAACAAAAGTTTTCTCACCTCCGCTTGGCAATAACTTGTTCAGTTTCTCCTCCCGAACTCTCAAAAACTCGATCTTGTATACACTTCTTTCCTTTAAATACTGAAGTAAATCTTGTTTGAGCCATCGCATTGACGAAGCGAGATTCATCGAAATCAATTCGTCTCTTTTGTCTTAGAGCCATTTCAATCTAATCAAATTATAGAAAAATTCCAAATATACTTTAAATATTCAAATAATGGCTTCCAAAAGTAATTCTAAGAGTTTAACACTAAGTTCCATGAATTTCTTCCCAATATTTTCTTCACATTCTCAAATTTTTCAGATCTCCTCAATGTGGAAGAAATCCATGGTGAAAATCAAATATTTTTAACTTGGAGTGAAGCTCTTACCTAGAGATGATTAAATCTGATGTCAAAAAGCCTTGAAATCGCCTCCCAATACAAGATCTCTTAAGCCCTAGGTCAAAAATTGTGTTTTTAGGATGAAGGAGATGACGAATAGTGGCGGTTGACTGACCAAATTGTGGTTAAAGGTGTTTTTTTGCGAGCTCGCCGTTGGCGGGGTCGATGGCGCCGTCAACGCGCTCTATTGAAATTTGAACCTGTCTCGGGAAAAATCCGCCATCGGCGCCGGCGCCGTCGGCGGGCTCTATTGATTTGGTTCATTTCTTGGATTTTTGCGATTTCGATCAATTTCAAGCCTTAACGACATTTGTTCAATCATTATAGACATAATTTTAAGTGACTAAATGATGTACTTAACACAAATAAACTTTCACAACACAAANATTATCAGTAGAATTGGAGCATAAAACATATTAGGCGATTAAGGAATTCAATTATAATTTGAAAGATGCTGGTAAGAAGAGATTGTTACATTTAAATGAATTGGAAGAATTAAGAAATGAGTCTTATGATAACGACAGAATTTATAAGAAAAAATTAAAGTTATGGCATGATCAGACCAGAAGAACTTTGAACTAGGACAAGAAGTTTTACTTTACAACACTAGACTGAAGTTATTTTCTAGAAAATTGAAGTCTCGTTGGTTAGGACCCCTTTACTGTGACTCAAGTTTATACTTACGGAGCTATTGAAATTGAAGATCAGAAGACGTGAAATAGATTTAAAGTAAATGAACACAGATTAAAACCATATTTTGAGGGTAAAAGACAAAATTTTAAAGAGGTTTTAATGATCAGTCAACCTGAATGACACCTGAACAGGTCGGGCTGACGACGTTAAACCAAGCGCTTTATGGGAGGCAACCCATATTTATCTTTATTTTTATCACAATTATAGTAGTTTGTATTTGAAATTATCATCAGTATGTGGTAGTATTAAGCTCTACTACTCTTACTTACCCTTGAAACATCTTAAAAATTGGATCCATAGAGAAAAATTGGAACGCATTCAAACGAGAGCAAAACTGTGAAAATTTTGCCTTAGGCGCCAATGTCGCCCTCGACACCACCGACGGTGGCTTTTTCCCGAGAGTCCTGGCAAAATTAATACAGAGGCTTGCTGACTGCGCCATCGACCTTACCGACGGCGAGACCGTCAAATTGGCAGTTACTTGGGTTCAAATGGCGGTGTTTTGCGGTTTTTGGGCGGGAATAATCTTTTTAAACTCAAAAATTTGATTCCTAGTTCATATTTTCTCTCCAAAAATGAAGTGAAACTCCACCAATGTCATTCTTATGGCATCCAATTCCCCTGATAATCCCAGAATGCGAGTTTTTAATCGGCGAAAGTTTATTAGTGCAGAAGCGCAGCGAATCCTCAACAAGTTACTGATGAAGAAAAGATTGATCAAGGAACGAGGATTTGTAAATCATGGATTGAATAATCCCACGATAGATATTGAAGAAACGATAGTGCGGCAAAGATGGGAGGGCTGTGCTACACTACCACAGCTGTGGTAGTTCCTGTGGTAAAAGAATTCTATGCAAATTTACACGGAATCAACCAAGGAGTTGTTTATGTGCAAGGAAGATGGATCACTTTCACTCATACACGGATCAACAAATTATACATGATCGAAAATGTTCCTGTCTGCCACTATTCCAATTTCATCCCAATGAGAAACCAGATGAATGAAATTTACCAATATTTAACAAACAAAACTGACGACTGAGAAACAAGAGAAAATGGGTATGTTAGTTTTTCTGCGACACTCCTAAATCTCGTTTCAAAACACTCGTACTTTTTCATTTCTACCAACCTGTTACCGACAATGAAGATCGGTAAAGTTTCTAAAGAAAGTGCCATTTTGAATTACTGCATCCAAAGGGGATTGTCGATCGACATTGGATCAATAATTGTGAAGTCGATTTTGGGCTTGATCGTCCATGGATCAACTTATGGGCTTGGACACCCCTCCACAATTTTCTCACTTTGCAGTCAGTTCCAAAGTATCTTATGAAAATTTGGAAAAGGTACTGCTACCTTGGAACCTTTGGACCCAACTGAGAGATTCCCAGTTTTTTAAGATGAAAATGACATGGCCATTATAGTAAATCAATCATCTCAAAATTCACTGCCAGTTCAACCCTTAATTCTTGATAAGTCTTTGGTGATCCTGCGCCAAATCAAGAAATTGGAAAAGGAGGTACAAAATGTCATGAATGCGATTAATATTATGTTCGATTTCTTTTATCATCTAGACTGGAGGATGAAGGAACATTTCGAGCACTCTGAACATTTAGAAGATAGCTTGATACGACTGATGAGGAGGCTGAAATTGATAGAGAGACTGGAGAATGAAGGAACATTTTGATCACTCTGGATATTTAGTAGATAGCCTGATACGACTGATGAGGAGGATGAAGTTAATAGAAGAGGATTCCGCTAAAGAGTTTCTATTCCGACCCTTCTACAACCTCTTTGTTCATATGCAATCAATGGGTGATCTCAAAGGAGAATTTAGTATCGAGTCTAAAGATTAGTAGATTTATATTACTACCTATTTATCTATCTATGTATTTTGATTTGAACTTTGTATTTGCTTTGCTTAAGAATTATTCTTTTAGATCTCTGTATTGTTGAGACTGAGCATAGGATGTTTCGTTTTCAACATTTTGAGTGTTGTGGCTTGGATTGCGACGCTAAATTAATGTATTGAGGTTGAGAAAATACCAAACTTAGGTGTGTGATGTAATGTATATTGTACCCCTTGGAATTTATATATAAATGTGATGTTTTGTGTTGTGAAAGTTTATATGTGATGATCTTTTCACTTCAATCTTAATTTACTTTCAATTTATCCAATTGATTTGTTAAAATATGTTGAGTTTTACAACTAAAGTGAATATTACATACAAGATTCAGGGAGGTCAAAGCCCTTGGAAGTTGGGTGCAAATAAATAGAGAAATAATATTAATTGGGCGTAGAATTGGAGATTTTAGAGTGACAGGCTAAAATCCCCAATTTGGTCCTATCATTTGGGTGCTAAAGTGTGGATGTTAGCCCTTAGGCAAGGGGAATGTGGGAGCTTCGAAGTGAGAGCCGGTATCCTCCCAGCCTAGCCGCAGATTCAGTAAACAAGCTTAGGATTAGTCAATGTTCTTTATGCCTGGACCAAAAAGTAAAGAATAGGCATGCTCCTATTTGGCACAATATAAATTGAACCAATTCACTTTATCCATTCACTAGAATTTCTGAACAAGGAGAAGGATGCTTTCTTATATATTGAATATCACAATTAAACCCTCATTAGTATCATTCGTTATTTAATAGTTATTAAAATTATATATTTATTGCAATTTTCTATTAGTGACAGATAAGCAAATTGAACTTTGTTGTTGTGATTAAAGTATTGCTTTTTCTAAGTCTTAGTCCTTAATTCTAAACCACTTTCTGTGGGATCGATATCTAGGACTGCATTAGAGCCCTATATTACTTGAGCGATATGTATACTTGCATTGATGAGTGTGACTTTATAATTATTGAATATTTATTACGTCCATATTTATCTTATATTTTTAAGTATATATAAAGTCGTGGTCACCTTGTTGAAGATTCGCTGCGCTTCCGCACTGATAAACTTTCGCCGATTGAACACTCGCATTATGGGATTATCAGAGGAATTGGATGCCATAGGAATGAAATTGGTGGAGTTTCACTTTGTTTTTGGGGGAAATANTTATTTTCACAACCTCAACACATTAATTCAGCGTCGCAATCCAAGCCACAACACTCAAAACGCTAAAAACAAAATATTTTATGCTTAGTCTCAACTATACAGAGATTTAAAAGAATAATTCTAAAGCAAAGCAAATACAAAGTTCAAATCAAATTACATAGATAGACAGACAGGTAGCAATATAATCTACTATTCATCAGATTCAGTACTAGATTCTCCTTTGAGATCACCCATTGATTGTACATGAACGAAGAGGTTGTAGAAGGGTCGATATTGAAATTCTTCAGTGGAATCATCTTCTATCAATTTCATCATCCTCATCAGTCGTATCAAACTATCTTCTAAATGTCCAGAGTGATCAAAATGTTCTTTCATCCTCCAGTCTAGATTATCGAAGAAATCTGAGATTATTAATTGCATTCATGACATTTTGTACCTCACTCTCCAATTTCTTGATTCTGCGCAGGATCACCAAAGTTTTATCAGGAATTAAGGGTTGAACTGACAGTGAATTCTGAGATGATTGATCTACTATAATGGCTATGTCATTTTCATCTTCAAAAGGTGGGAATCTCTCAGTTGGGTCTAAAGGCTTCCAAGGTAGAAGTACATTTTCTCAATTTTCGTAGGACACTTGGAACTGACTGCAAAGTGAGAAAATTGTGAAAGGGTGTCCAAGCCCATAAGTTGATCCCTAAACGATCAGGCCCAAACCGACTTCTCAATTATTGATCCAATATCGATTGGCAGACCCCTTTGGATGCAGTAATTCAAAATAGCACTTTCTTTAGAAACTTTACCGATCTTCATTGTCGGTAACAGTTTCGCAGAAATGAATAAGTGTCAGTGTTTCAAAACGAGATTTAGGAGTGTCGCAGAAAAACTAACATACCCGTTTTCTCTCATTTCTCAGTCGTCAGTTTCGTCCATTAAATATTGGTAATTTTCATTCATCTGGTCTCTTGTCAGGACGAAGTTGGAATAGTGGCATACAGGAATGTTCTCGATCATGTATAATTCATTGATCCGTGCAGAAGTGAAAGTGATCCATCTACCTCGCACATAAACAACTCCCTGGTTGATTCCGTGCAAATTTGCATAAAATTCTTTTACCACAAGAACAACTACGGCGGCGGTAGTATAGCATGGAACTTTCCATCTTCATCGCACTATCATCTCTTCAATTGTCGTAGAGGGATTATTCAATCCGCGATTTACGAATCCTCGTTCCTTGATCAATTTTTTCTTCGTCAGTACCTTGTTGAAGATTTGTTGCGCTTCCGCATTAATAAACTTTCGCTGACTGAAAGCTCGCATTCTGGGATTATCAGAAGAATTAGATGTCATAAGAATGAAATTAGTGGAGTTTTACTTCGTTTTTTGGGGAAAATATGAACTAGGAATCGAATTTGGGAGTTTAAAAGGGTAACTCCTGCCCAAAAACTGCCATTCAAACTCCAAAAACCTCCATCTCGTTGGTCTCACAATCGGCGGCGTCAAGGGCACCGTCGACGGGCTTCTGTATTTATTTTGCCTGGACTCTCGGGAAAAACCCACTGTCGGTGGCGTCGAGGGCGCCGTCGGCGCCTAAGTCAAAAATTGCACAGTTTCGCTCTGGTCTGAATGCGTTCCAATTTTTCTCTATGGATCCAATTTTTTTTTTATGATTTAAGGGTAAATAAGAGTAGTAGAGTTTAATACTACCACAAACTAATGATAATTTCAAATAAAAACAACTATAANGGACTCTCAGTAAAAACCCGCCGTCGGTGGAGTCGAGGGTGCCGTCAGCGCCCAAGGCAAAAATTGCACAGTTTCTCTCTGGTCCGAATGCGTTCCAAATTTTCTTTATGGATCCAATTCTTATGATGATTCAAGGGTAAATAAGAGTAGTATAGCTTAATAATACCATAAAATAACGATAATTTCATATAAAAATTACTATAATTGCAATAAAATTAAAGATAACTATGGGTTGCCTCCCATAAAGCGCTTGGTTTAACGTCGTCAGTCCGACCTATTCAGGTGTTATTCAGGTTGACTGATCATTAAAACCTCTTTAAAATTTGGTCTTTTATGCTCAAAATATGGTTTTAATCTGTGTCCATTTACTTTAAATCTATTTCTAGTTTTCTGATCTTCAATTTCAATNTAATAAAAGTAAAGATAAATATAAGTTGCTTCCCATAAAGCGCTTGGTTTAACGTCGTCAGCCCGACTTATTCAGGTGTTATTTAGGTTGACTGATCATTAAAACCTCCTTAAAGTTTGGTCTTTTACCCTCAAAATACGGTTTTAATCTGTGTCCACTTACTTTAAATCTATTTCCAATTTTCTGATTTTCAATTTCAACAGCTCCGTAAGTGTAAACTTGAGTCACAGTGAAGGGTCTTAACCAACGAGACTTCAATTTCCCAGGGAATAATTTTAGCCTAGTGTTGTAAAGCAAAACTTCTTATCCTGGTTCAAAGTTCTTCTGGTTCATCTTCTGATCATGTCATAACTTTAGTTTTTTCTTATAAATTCTATCGTTGTCATAAGACTCATTTCTTAATTCTTCCAACTCATTTAATTGTAACAATCTCTTCTTACCAGCATCTTTCAAATTATAAATGAATTCTTTAATCACCCAATATGCTTTATGCTCCAATTCCACTAGTAAGTGATAAGTCTTTCCAAAAATCAGTATGTGAGGAGTTATTCCAATTGGAGTTTTATTAGCAGTCATGTAAGCCCATAATGCGGTATCCAGTCTAGTGAACAAATCTATTCTACTAGGGTTTACAGTCTTTTCAAGTATTTGTTTAATCTCTCTATTAGAAACTTCAGTTAACCCACTAGTTTGAGGATGATAGGCAGTAGAGATTCTATGAATAATATTAACTTTTTTTGCCAATCTCTGATTTTTTTGCCAATCTCTGAATGGATGATAGGAAGTAGAGATTCTATGAATAATATTAAATTTTTCTGCCAATCTCTGAATGTAATATATTCCTAAAATGGGATCCTCCGTCAATGATAATCATTCTAGGCATTCATTATCTAGTGAAAATATTTTTCATTAAAAATCTTCAAACATTTTTAGCGTCACAAAGAGGTAAAGTTTGCGCTTCAATCCACTTAGAAACGTCGTCTACAACAATTAATATTTATAAGTTCCCAAATTAAGGAATAAATGGTCCCATGAAATCTCAACTTCTAACATGAAATTCAGAGGCATTTCATTTCTTCTAGATATATTACCTACTCGTTGACATCGATCACAAGTTTTTATGTATCTATAAATATCTCTAAAGATAGTAGGCCAATAAAATCCAGCTTGTAAAATTTTATAAGCAGTTTTATCAATCCCAAAATGTTCTCCAAATTCACAATCATGACATTTCTGAATGATTAACTCAGTTTCTTCATAAGGTACACATCTTCTCATAATCAGATCCTTACATTGTTTATATAAATAAGATTCACCTCAAAAATATGCTTTCGCATCATGAATGAATTTCATTTGTTGTTGCAGTGTCAGCATAGGTGGTAAAATATCACTTACAATATAATTAACAATATCAGCATACCATGGTAGTTTCCACTCATTAATATTATAAAGTTATTCATTAGGGAAACTGTCTGTAATTTCATTGTCAGTGTCAGATAATTCGTGATTTTCTAATCTTGACAATGATCAGCAATTTGATTATCAGTTCCCTTTCTATCAATAACCACAAGATCAAATTCTTGCCAATAATATCCATCTAATTAACCTTGGTTTGGCATCCTTCTTTTGCATCAGATATTTAATAGCAGAGAATCCATCTAATCAACCTTGGTTTTGCATCCTTCTTTTGCATTAGATATTTAATAGCAGAGTGATCAGTATGCACAACACATAAAATTTGATTATCAGTTCCCTTTCTATCAATAACCACAAGATCAAATTTTTGCATCAAAAGTATATCAACCTTGGTTTAGCATCCTTCTTTTGCATTAGATATTTAATAGCAGATTGATCAGTATGCCAACCTTGGTTTAGCATCCTTCTTTTGCATCAGATATTTAATAGCAGAGTGATCATTATGCACACATTGGTTTGACATCCTTCTTTTGCATTAGATATTTAATAGCAGAGTGATCAGTGGGCACAACAACATCCTTCTTTTGCATCAGATATTTAATAGCAGAGTGATCAGTATGCACAACAAATTTAGCTTATCCTTCTTTTGCATCAGATATTTAATAGCAGAGTGATCAGTATGCACAACACATTTAGCCGCATCAAATATTTAATAACAGAGTGATCATTATGCACAACACATTTAGCTCCAATTAAATAAGATCTAAAGATATTTAATAGCAGAGTGATCAGTATGCACAATACATTTAGCTCCAATTAAATACGATCTAAATTCATCAAAAGTATCCATCTAATTAACCTTGGTTTGGCATCCTTCTTTTGCATTAGATATTTAATAACGTGATCAGTGTGCACAACACATTTAGCTCCAATTAAATAAGATCTAAATTTGTCTAAAGCACCAGTGTGCACAACACATTTAGTCCTAATTAAATAAGATCTAAATTTTTCTAAAGCATACACAATTTATGCACACATTGGTTTGACATCCTTCTTTTGCATTAGATATTTAATAGCAGAGTGATCAGTGGGCACAACAACATCCTTCTTTTGCATTAGATATTTAATAGCAGGTGATCATTATGCACAACACATTTAGCTCCAATTAAATAAGATTTTAATTTTTCTAAAGCATACACAATGGCCAATAACTCTTTTTCAGTAACAGTATAATTAATTTGTGCATCATTANAGGTCAAGATCCCACGGTTCCTTCGTCCCGACATCACTATTTTCTATTGGAATCACTTAGTCCAAATGAATTTACTAAACTCAACTTAATGAGCCACGGTTCCATCGTCCCGGCGCCACTATTTTCTATTGGAATCACTTAGTCCAAATGAACTTACTAAACTCAACTTAATGAGTGAATAATTTCATTTACACCGTGGGAAAACTCGTTAGCAACCATAGGTTACCTCCTCCGAGGGTTCCCGATCTTCCTATAGAGACATTTTTATTTTAGTTGAAGTTGTATTTTGTGATGTTTGTGATTAAATTTTGAGTTGTCTTATATTTTGAAATGTTGTGAGGTATTTGAAATTTCTGTTTTTTTTTATTTTATTTTGGTTTTGTTTTGTTTCTAACATGCAAGTGTTTTTTATGCAGTAAGTATGGTACAAGCATAAAAGAAAAGCAGTAGAAAAGTACAAGAAAGACTGTAAAATGTTGTAAACTATAAAAGTGTACCTGATGAGTCTTCTCGTTCCACCACCTGAAACTCAAAATGCATGTCAGAGCATTTATGTATATAGAGCTAGAAAAGTAAAGTTTTG
>JXCR01105915.1:167969-178662 GCA_002079205.1 Phalaenopsis hybrid cultivar
GTTCTTTAGAGTTAAGTATTTAACATAGAATAGCAATAGACTTATAATTTAAGTTGTAAAATTTATCATTTTGAAGCTTAAAGCGGATGGTAGGAAAAATGATGACGAACCCAATCAATGTCTCATGGTTCTAACATCCCAGCTCGTCGTGATCCCTGATTTACTTAGTCAAAAGAGTTAGTCGACTCAACTGAAGGATCTTTGTCAACAACCATAGGTTTCATTGTTCAAGAGATACTTTTAGATTTGGGGTGTATATTTGTCCAACGAGACAAATTTAAGTCGACATTAGGTAACAGAAGACTTCGTGTCAAACAATTGTACCTATGTAGTTCATGACTCAAATGACAGAAAGTCAATGGGGAATATATAAGTTGTAGTAGTAACCATAATATAATCGTGTCATTTGGCGGCAACCACATTATTAGAGAGCTTTGATCATAAATACTATTTTGTGGAGCCTTTGAGTCAAATCACGCGGACAGATAACTTTCGTCACTTCCTTATTGGCATAATATTACTTTGAGTGTAAATATAATGATATGTTCGATGTGACATTAGCTCTTTTGTGAGTTGAAATTAGACTTGGTCATTAGGCGGGTGGCCCAACGGGCTCGCTATAAGCCCACTTAAAATGGACGAGCTTAGTTATGAAAAAAATTGAAATTTAGGGTCTATTTGGGGCAGTTGCAATTAATTTGAAGAAGCAGTTGTGAAGTTGTTCCAGAAGAAACTATTTTTCAAAAAACTGCAGTAGCTATTACAAATTTATTTTAATTTCAAAAAATCAGACAACAACTTTTTGACAACCACTACACTCTAATAGCTCAGGTTGAAAAAACAGTTTTCTATCACAAACATTTCTAAAAAACAGCAAGAAAGCAGTTCTTTAAATAGAACAGTAGTGGCAGCCTGAAAAGCAAACCAGACAGAAGGCTGTCCCAAATAGACCCTTAGCGGTCTCGGTTTGCCCAAACCTGCTATGACTTAGTCAAAGCCCAAATAAGTTGTACCCGCCCAATGGCCAAGTTTCATAGGTATATTTCTCGATTGCAAGCTTTCAAGGTGGTTAATTCCTCTTTTTTTTTAAATCACTTTTTGATACTTTGGCAAGCCTGGCTATAAAATTGTAAATGGAAATCGAGCTCAAGCCCAGCCCGAGCCTTATTTGACAATTCAAAGCCAGAATAAGCACAGTTCATGCAAAGTATGACCCGCCCAATGCTCAGGCCTAATTGAAATCAATCAAAAGTTTGTCATGCTCGATAAACTGTTATCAATGGTGAATGAAATTTATTTTTAAGTCTTTTAAGAGATAAATTTTACTTGAATATTTTGGTTGGTTATTTTGAAAATCTTTAAAATATTATGTCAACACGGCTATCATCGGGAATTTGAACATTAGAAAAAACTTGCATTTGAAATTTATTTAAAATTGAATACTTGAATATCTTTAAAATACAAGCCTTGTCAAGTCCAATCCTTGCAAGGTAGAGGATCATACTAGGGGATTTGAAGTTGTAAATTTTATATAAGAGATTGGACATTATTTCAAAATTATTAGATTCGTCAACTCCAGGCCTTACAAGCAAGGTGATCGAACTAGTTGGGTGAGACTTACAACATTGTTCTATAAACAATACAACCCAATTGAGAGCATGCATAGTTTAACTATCTTCGATTTGACTTTAAATGTATGTGGGTTCTTTATTTTAAAGTAATCTTAATTTTTTTTAAAGAAACCTGCATGCTTATCAGAAGAAAACTGAAAACTTCATTTTAAATTGCGCGACATCATCAGACTGTACAATTTTAAATACTTAAGTTCATTTCGATGGAGCACATGCGAGTTTTAAATTTCATATGTTTGAATGACTTAAAAATTTTATGAATATTGATGCCTTGCACAATCTTTAAAGTATGAATTTGATACAAAATTTAAATCAATAGACACATGCAAAATTTTGAAAACATGCATAGTTGACTCACTTTGATAAATAGTTTAAAGCATATAATAACTAAGGAGCGTCCAACTTATTATTCGCATAAGCTTTAAAACTACTCTTCAAGATTCTAAGACATTTCATTTGACTTAAGGAGTGATCACGAAGTTTGTATAGGCTTTGAAGACTTTAAAGTCATATGAAACTATAAATAATTATTTGGATATTATCTTGTTGGAGTGTACGTAAGGTTAAACCTTTGGGCTTTAACGGGGACTGTTTTTTGTTCGCTAGCAGGTGCATTGCAAATCCATTGATGAATTTTCAAATTTCAAATGCCCTATGTTTGAATTATTTTTCAAACCTTAAGGGCGCAAATTTGAATTTTAAAAGCCATAATTCAAATCATTTTTAAACCTTTACCAAATTTAAATTATTTTTTAAACCCTAAAAGCCTAATTTTTTTAAAAAAAAAAAGTTAATTTATTTTCAAGACCTAAGAGCCTACATTTTAAAGGTTCAGATACAATTTGTTTTGCAACCCTAAGAGCCTAAATTTCAAAATTTGAATTCAAGTTATTTTTAAACCCTAAGAGCATAAACATTAAAAGCCCATATTAAATTTTGTTTTAAAATTCACATTTTAAATTATTTCAAAAGTTCTGAAAAGTCCAAAGCCTTTCATTAATTAACAAAATCAAATCACACGAAATTTCGGCATGCTCCCAATATCAACCCCCGTTAGAGGGGCACCAGGAGAATGTTGGTCTTACAAGATTTGTTGGTCAGTGTCGTGCCACATTGCAGTCAAAGAGCAAAAATATGTATTTAACAGACGATCTCAAAAGGTTTTATAGGCCTTCGATGTACCGGCAAAAAATAACAAATCACAAGAAAACATTTTCTCGAACATTAATTTATATTATCTGAATGGTACTTAATTCCTAATGATATGTACTCGTGTTTCCCAAGACGAGTATATAAATCTCTGACTTTATAAAAAATTTTCAAACAAGTTTGCAAATTTCTCGAAAGCTACATAATTCCCAAAGTGGAGTACTCGAGTTATCTTCAATGAATATTTTAAAAGTCTCGACTCCACGCCCATTTTCAAACCTTTCCAATTTGAACCAGAGATATCAGCGNGAAAGGTTGAATTTTAAAACATTCATTTCAATGAGACAAGATACAACAAGGCCATAATCATGGGAGGCAACGCAGCAATGCATGGAGCAAATTGCATTTCCTTTAAAAAAAGAAATAAATAATAGCTTTTCCCTTGCAAATCTTTGACTAATACATGAATCAAGTTGCAGTCATTTTACAAAGAGAAAAAAAATCATCATCATTATCGTCTCCCAACTTCTTGGGTCCATCTCTATGAATCATCATTCTCCAGTTATTCTTATTAAATGCTGTGAAGTGCTAAACCCTTTACTGAAAAAAAAAAAAAAAAAAGCTTTCATACAAATTCTATACTCATTGAAAATGAACCACTTCGTAAAAATTCTATACATGCTACCTATACCTCTTCTATCATAATCTTTATAATTAATTAGATCTACAAATCTTATAGGTGCATTTTCCACCCTTCATTATATAGGCCCAAACGATCTAACCCATCTTTAGTGCCTTAACTTCAATAGATGCTATTCTCAATTTCCATCTAATATAATTATTCCTGAAGATATTCTTCCTAATTTCTGCAAATATCTATGTTAACAATATCATTTCAGCCGCATTTAACTTGGTTATGAGTGATTTTATTAGTAATCAACACTTGAATCCATACAATATTGCTGATTGAAATATAGTTTTATAAAATTCACCTTTAAGACTCATAATAATCTCTAACCATATAAAACTCCTCAAAAAAAGTCCTACATTTTAACGAAACAATCTTAAGTTTAGACTAAAATTTACATCCTTGCCTATTTCCCCATTATTTCAAATGATAGATTCAATACATTTAAATCTATCCCATATTGGTATCACCATTGGCTTCTAAAATATCAACTAATAATTGTCGATATAACCCTTGCTAAAATTGCATATTATGTGCCTATTATTTGTTCTACTAAGCAAAACACTTTATCTTGTAAACATTTCACTATTATTCTCCACTTTTCAACAAATATGTTCATCAGCATCATTTTGAATATTCTAATAAATTCAATGCGTGCTATTGATACATCCAACTATAATTGTGAACTAATTGGTCAATCCAAAATTAATCCCAACACCAGTAGAAAATCTCGCATACCTATCTTTAATAACTTAAATAACCTTGGACATATTTTTTTTCTTAATATGTATCAATATTATGCTTATGGCACTTAATCATAAGGCCTCTCAAAATCATATTAAAATTAATCTTAAGCTGACTATGCACGAAATAAAACTTTCGTCAGAGAAATGTCAATGGGATGTTTTAACCTTTAGTAGATAAGCTATATTGAAGCATTTTTCACTTTTAAGATCATAACAAATGATACTTGATAAAAAGGCAACAAGGTCCGATACTATGACCAGGCAACAGGATCAGCATATTATCGATTCAACTCAGCTTTAAACATTCTTGAATGTGACAAAAAATGGATGGATTTTTGTGGGCTCCGAAAATTCTGACGTCCCGAACTCTTTGTTGTTTATTTGTTGTGTTGTTGAAAGAGCTTTGAGCGTCAAATTTTAGTTCTTTTGTGAGTTGAAATTAGACTTGGTCATTAGGCGGGTGGCGCAACGGGCTCCCTATAAGCCAACTTAAAATGGACGAGCTTAGTTATGAAAAAAATTGAAATTTAGGGTCTATTTGGGGCTGCTACAACTAATTTGAAGAAGCAGTTGTGAAGCTATTGCAGAAAAAACTATTTTTCAAATAACCGCGGTAGCTATTATAAATTTATTTTAATTTCAAAAAGTCAGACAACAGCTTTTTAACAACCACCACACTCTAATGTCTCAGGTTGAAAAAACAAATTTCTATCACAAAAATTTCTAAAAAGCAGTAAGAAAGCAGTTCTTTAAATAGAACAGTAGCGGCAGCCTGAAAAGCAAAGCAGACAGAAGGTTGTCCCAAATAGATCCTTAGCGGTCTTGGCCTGCCCAAACCTGCTATGACTTAGTCAAAACCCAAATAGGTTGTACCCGCCCAATGGCCAAGTTTCATAGGTATATTTCTCGATTGCAAGCTTTCAAGGTGGTTAATTCCTCTTTTTTAAAATCACTTTTTGATACTTTGGCGGGCCTGACTATAAAATTGTGAATAGAAATCGAGCTCAAGCCCATCCCGAGCCTGATTTGACAGTTCAAAGCCCGAATAAGCACAGTTCATGCGAAGTATGACACGCCCAATGCTCAGGCCTAGTTAAAATCAATCAAAAGATTGTCATGCTCGATAAACTGTTATGAATGGTGGATGAAATTTATTTTTAAGTCTTTTAAGAGATAAATTTTACTTGAATATTTTGGTTGTTTATTTTGAAAATCTTTAAAATATTATGTCAACTCGGCTATCATTGGGAATTTGAACATTAGAAAAAACTTGCGTTTGAAATTTATTTGAAATTGAATACTTCAATATCTTTAAAATACAAGTCTTGTCAAGTCCAATCCTTGCGAGGTAGAGGATCAAACTAGAGGATTTGAAGTTGTAAATTTTATATTAGAGATTTAGACATTATTTCAAAATTATTAGATTTGTCAACTCCAGGTTTTACAAGCAGGGTGATCGAACCAGTTGGGTGGGACTTACAACATTACAAATTGAAAGCTTTCTCGAATGAATATTTTAAAAATCTCGACTCCACGATCATTTTCAAACCTTTCCAATTTGAACCAGAGATATCAGCAATCAACGGAGTTGAAGCAACAACAATGAAATTAATCAATGAAAACACAACACAATTTTCTAATATTTTATAAAATTATGCATGTATCTAATATATAATAATGACATAAAATATTAAAGTGGGGAAGGAAGTCTATTAATGGAAACACAAGCTCGGTGGGCCAGGCTGACTTCTCTGTTGTGTAAAACAAATGAAGGGTGTTGGCTAGGGTGGAGAAGAATCGACCGAGTGGTTCTGTCGTGCGGATTTCTTGCACAACAGAGGATCAGATTGCTTGTGAGGCAGGTGCAAAAAGAGCGAAGTTTCAGGTCTGATTGGATTATAGGAGGGTTTTTTGTGTATAAGCGGATGAAGTTATTTTTATAGTGCAGAGGAAAGTAGCTCAGATGCGAGGCAGGAAAGAGCGGAAAACAATCGACCGACGAATAATGGAGTGGCTTCAACGTACAAGGGAGAAGAACAACGATGGTGCGGGTTTCAATGCAAGGAGCCGATGTGATGGAAAGGAGAAAGTAGAGGCAGCGGAAAATTGCTTGAGGTTGGTGTTGTGCAACCAGGATAGGAGATTCGAGCGGCTAGGGTAAGGACAGGGCACGTGAAACTGAGAAGGATGAGTGAAGCTTCGTTAGTTTGTTGAGTGCGTAACGAAGGGAGCTAAGAATAGAATGACCAAATGGAGAAAGGCTTCAGCTCTGCTGCATGAAACGTGTGGTTTGTGTCTCTTGTGTCTCGCCAACACAGGTGGTAGGAGAAAGGCAACTCTATCGTGTGGATTGGGAAGAAGAACATCCAAGGAGTATTATGCTTGTTCTCGAAGCACGATCGGGAGAGTCGTTGAGGGAATCACTTCAACGAAGAGGAAGAGGGATCCTGTATGTTCTCCTAGGTTTTCAAAATGAATCAAATAGGAAGAATGGAAGTTGTGAGCTATGGGAGTAATCGTGCTGCTTTTAACATCAAAATGAAGAAGCACGAAGGGTTACGAGCATCGAGAGAGAGTGGAAGTGGGAGCAGGTGTACAGAAGATTTGATATTAATTAATATTAATCACCCTAATCAATAAATATTAATCGAGTTTAATTAACATAAGTAATAACATTAATAACTTTTAATGGTTTTTAACGTCAACAATTTTGTGTTGCAACTATCATTTTCTTCCTTAGAAAATGATAACATAAAACATGCAATAGAATATTACATTTAGAACATCTTTTCAGATACATCAGATTTGGATTAAACTCAAGCAAACAAAATGCACAATTATATTTGTTTATGTCGTAAGTAGATAGTTAACATGCCACGTTGTGGATTCTAATTCCAAGAGGAAAATGTAGAGAAATGAATACAAGAACTCACATTATATAGATGAACCAGCTAAACAAGTCAGCCTTGACTTTGTGTTAGATTCTGCCNCCCCGGTCCCAAAAGCGAATACTTTTGGAGGATATATTATATTTATTAAGCTCCTTGTATACATATTTCTTCATATTTGGGATTACTTACAACATGGATTTGGGGCATAGCTTTGTATTTCACTTATGATTATACTTGTGATCAAAACCTACGAGAAGTCATCGTGATTGTTGTTTTAGGGTACGTTTGAGGTGGCGGTGTAGCGGTGGTCTGGTATTGCACCATAGTTTTTTTTTATTATTTAATAAAAAAAATTTTTATGTTTTTTCAAAAAAACCATAGCTTAAAGTTGTGTTTTCCCACGGGACTTAACTAAATGTAGTAGTTGTCAGAAAGACTTTTTCAACAAAAAAATTTGTAATAGTCATCAAAATTTTTTGAATAGCAATTTCTTCTGCAACTACCTCAAATAAATACTTAAGTTGTGTTTCATTGTTTTCTTATTAAAGAAATAAGATATTATCCTTAAAAAAAAATTGTATTATCATATCTTATCTGTTCGATCATCTCCTTCTCACATTTTTTTGCCTTCACCATTTTATTGTTTCTTTATTCTTGCATTCTTGTGAGGCTTCTATTACGATCCTGCCTTATTCCTTCATTCCTCTGCAGCTCTATTGTCAGTATTCTCGGTTGAATGCTCCACATCACTGCTAATATATCTTCCCATCAATCCTCTATTTCTTTCATGCCAAATATCAACCATTGTCGGAAGTTTCCTTAAGCCTTGTCAATGAAGGCTTCGTACAATGCCCCTCCTCTTTGATACTTCTTATCTGGTACAGAAAACTAACATACTACAAGATAATAAATTTTGTAATGTGCTAAATTCATTTTAATGTATGTTTTCTATATATGCAAAATTGTTCGTACTACTATAAAAAAAAAGTATTATCTTAGGCATACTATAATTAAATGATTTAGAGTGTGTTTGGGGTGGTTGTTGCTTTTCCTAGAAGAAGCTTCTCATGTAATGCCAAAAAACTACTCTTAAAAAAGCAATTGTTTGTTTAGATATCTCTTGTGTTGCAGTTGTTTCTGATAAAAAAATTGTTTTGCTCTTTTATATGTTATTTCTCAGAATAACTGCAGTTTTCAAAATAATTACAACAGAGTAACAAAAACAGATCCGACAATACAAAAACCATACAAGCAATCCAAAATTCTCCAATACATAAAATGTCATTAGTCATTTTATTCATATATCTGAAATGAAAAGCCCACCAACATATTCAGTAAGGCTATAATGACGTTCGTCTTCATGTCATGACGATCAAGTATCTAGCATATTTTTTTCCCCACAACAGCATCTCTTCTCACTTGATCACTATCTGGAGCAAACTAATATGTATCATCAGCCCAACGAAAATGCATGCAATCTTGAGGTGTCTTGTTTATTGGACAACAATAAAATTTTCACTTGTAGTTATCTTCTCTNATTGACTTGAAAATAATTTAATATAATACATAACAGTGTTTTAATTTTTGAAATACATGAAACAAGATGGAACTCATATATTTAGTAGTTTAAATAGTTAAACACGATACCGCAAGTGGTATACCATCTCAAAACATTAATGTATCACTTGTTAGTAGACTTAACTATTAAACTAAGAACTTTATGACTTTATTTTGGTTTCCAAAATTTATGACAGACAATTCATCTATATAATATAAGAACTATATAGGGTTTAATTTATATGGGTTACTAATTCTTCTATATAGGCAAAACCTTGTAGTTAATTACATCTTAATCAATCGAAGTCATCTAAGAAAACTCTCGATTAAGATCAAGGGTTTCGCTTCAAGAATTTAATGTTAAGTATTCATGATTGCTTATAGGAAATTCAAGTGGAAATGACTCAAATAGGAACAATTATTTTGAAGGTCAAAGGAGTGAAAAGTAGGAGATACCACAGATTTGAGAAGAACCTTGATGACTTCCTAAGCTAGCATATTATTTGGATTTATGTTTTTGAAATGATATTATTTGATGTTTATTCCTACCATTTATTAAAATTTTAGGACTTATATCTGCACGATATACGATCGTGCAAACGACCTAAGAAAGTAGAAGGATTTATATATCGTATCGAACGACGGCCTTGAAATCCTAAAAGAGTTTGAGACTTATAATCGCACGACATACGATCATGTGAAAGCCTAAAAAATAGTTGGAGGATTTATGTCGTGTTAAACAAACAACCTCGAAGCTAATGAGTTTATGTTATTTAAAACTAAGGAAAAGTTTTGCAGAAGTAGACTTGCTTTATTGTTAATTAAGTTGTCCTCTATCCACTCGCATCCTCGTCTGCTCCCCAGAAAGTTCGCCCCGGGCTCCTTATTGTGATGGCTTTAGGTTTGAAGAGTGTGTAAAGATACACATTATTGTTCAATAATTAGCTTTGCAACAAGGTTCCCTCTAAACATGTGTTCTATTGTACTCTACCCTAGGAGTCTCTATAAGTATAGCAAATAACGAAATGGTAACATTGCATTTATAAACAAGATATATGCAGTAGAGTGCAGTAAAAGAGAGAGTAGTAGCACGTACCTGTCACCTCTGACGTTGCTGCAAATATGTTAGAATCACAGAAAAAAACATGTAAATATTGAGAATAAACAAGCACGAAATACATGATATATGTGTAAATAAAAGATCAAGTGGCACATATACAAAATATCGGAGTTGGTTATAAGAATTCAAGTTAAGAGTAGGCTCGGACTTATAATTCTCGAGGGACATCCATAGGCAACCATAAGTAATATGTGTGCTTTGTCCCGTCCAACCTTGGGTAGAAGCTACGGACAAAATAGTCAAAGGAGGGTAACTCCTATCATACTTAAAGTGATTAACAAGTGGGTTTATATAGAATAACATCCAAAATTCTTATTTTGTCAGGCATATAAAATAAACTTTTAGTTAACAATAAAAAATAGTGGTGTCACGGGAAAACTTTTTTTTATTTGTCATGTTATATATATGTTTTTTTGCGAATCAAATAGTCCATAAGTTAATCACTCCGATTGGACTATAGCTATCGATAAGCAAGGACAACTTCCGACCAAGCGTTGGTGAATAGTAACATCGATCATGTGCCCTCCTGAATGTCCTCGGGTCAGGAGATACCATTCTATTATCCCACATTTAGCACCAAAAGTGTTTCACATCATTGTCATTTAGCCTCAAACCGTTTGACTTATAACCCCGCTCGATGATCCATATATAGCCACATTAGGCATATTTCCACTTATATTTGCATATAAGTGGTATTCAGGTAAACACACAAATTGAATCACCAAGCAAAGAAAAATCAAGTTGCAGAGATCTTTAAACAACTCCTAGAATGGTAAAATGTTTGGCCTAAAAAAATGCATTTAAATCCTCCAAAACAACACTTAATCAACTCAAAATAGTGGTTAAACCTTTTCCAAAATAGCATTCAAGCCCAAAACAATACACATGCAGCCCAAAACATAACTTAAATT
>JXCR01105915.1:198054-208628 GCA_002079205.1 Phalaenopsis hybrid cultivar
CGGGTTCTCATAGCCATACGTTCCATTAAATCTGTCGTTCTACCTCATGTGTTGATTCGGGTCCTCACAGCCTACCTGTAGAAATTCATCGAACAAACTTTTACATCAAACAAACTTTTAAATGCAGGAAGACTCCATGAAATGCAGGAATACCTCAACAAGGACAAACTTTTCAAAAAACAGCTGTATTTCATTATATTTTTTATCGTATCCTGTAAAATCGAACGCACATGCAAGATGCAACTTACTTAATAATTTAAAATATTACATGTCTGAGCACTGAGGGATTGATTTCTCATTGAGGCATTCTGTCATCATCGCAGTGTAGGATTCCCTGTTCCTTGGAGGAAATGAATTCTGCATGTGTGTTTCGATGTATTGTTAAATCATGAAATCATAGTAATACAACCTAAAAAATTCTGAAAAGTTATATCTGTGTTAGAAAATTGGGTAATGAACATGCGGGTGGATGACATTGTGATGTCTCGGGTTCTTCGGTTGTTGATACATTTTTTTGTTTGCCTAAATATATACATATCAAACTTGGTAAATTAAGTGACACAACATATAAAATGGATTGTAGTTGTTGATCCATACCTTTTGATCTTTTATTTTTCTCCCAGTACCCTTTCAGTCTGGCATTAGATATTCCTTTAGGTCGCATTTTAGCTGGATCATTCATAGTATTTTCATTATTGACTGGTGCTTTATTTTTCCTTTGTTGTCTTCCTGATTGAGTACCCTTACCAACCAAAATGTCATCAATGTCCAATGATAATTTCTTCATGGATTCCTTCATGCGCTGCTCAGCTTCCGAATTCCCCTTTGCTTTCCGGGTACATTGATATGCAACTTTCTGCATGTGTGCTTCAAATAATAGGTCGCCTTGAATATTATTTGAGGACTGTGACTGCTGCAGATGCATGTATCTGGAACTGTTATAAACATCCCTCTTTGCATTTTCTGACCATCTCAGTAGCAGATATTTATCTGGTATTTTCTTAATGTGTAAGAAATTTAGAACTCGTAGAGAGTGTGCACACAGTACCCCCATCATTTCGAACTTCCTGCAGCTACACTGAATATTCATGGTGAAGCTGTCAAAATGAACTGCCCAAATACTGTTTGTCTTATGATCATCCAAACTCTTGACGAAAAATTCAGTTTCATCATCTATGGAGGCATGCAATTCAAGACCACATGATCCATGGATAAACTCTTCTTCGAACATTGCATACAGCTTCCTAGAGTAAAATGCAGCTGCTTGCCTCAGTATTGGACTACTCTTCGTAATAGGAGTTCTGATTGATTGATCACACTTGAAATCTTCATCCTTCTCGTTGCGTCTCCATGTTCTCATTACATTTTCGATACCCAAAAAACAATCTGTAAGAGAACTTGTGGGCTTTGAGACACCGTGACAAATGTTATTGGTGGATTCACTCCTTTGTGTGGATAAAATTCCCATCCCAAAAACATCTTTATTAAAAACAGTGGACCACTTGTGTCTAATTTTGTACAAGTCATTTAGCCAGCCATTGTCTAGTAGATTTCCTGTCTCAATCATCAACTTCCATGTATTATCAAATTCCTCTTCGGTCTCACATCTGCTCAAGCATTTATAGAAAAGATCACTAACTCTTCTATTCACCAAACCGCAATGAACCTTTGTAGGTAATTTCTTGTATATGTGCCACTGACACAGTCTATGTCGTGTATTTGGCAAAATATCTGCAATTGCTCTGGCCATAGCCTGGTCCTGATCTGTGTAGATTGTTATTGGATGATTATCACCCATGATACGGATGAAAGTTTTAAAAAGCCATTTAAAAGAGTCCACCGTCTCCTCTGACAAAAAACCGACTCCAAAGAGAATGTTCTGCCAATTGTGGTTAACACCAACAATAGGAGCACAACATAAGTTATATTTATTTAGCCTGTAGCTTGTATCAAAAATAATGACATCTCCGAAGCAGTCATAATCAAGCCTGGACGTTCCGTCGCTCCAAAAAAAATTCATTAGTCTGCCGCTCACATCAGTTTCAAAGTCCCACTCAAACATGCTATCCTCAGAACGTCTATCTGTAAACAACTGTAGTAAAGCGTTGGCATCACCGTTTTCAATTCTAGATCTTTTATCTCTTTGAATGAAATTGAAAGCATCTGCCTTTGTACATTCTAGGTTTTCTACACCACCAACTTCTTGGGCAAGAAAATTAAATGCGTCTTTTGGCCGTATCCCAGAGTGAGTCATAGATCTAAGAACATCTGCATTTACTTCGCTTATCTTTCTGCTCGAACGCAGCAAATGTTTGTCGCCGGGGTTTGCTAATGAGTGATTGTGTGATTCTATTAGTTTTTTAACTCCCCAGTTGCCGTCCTTATCAACTTCGTATCGAATCATTGCAGGGCAACCAGTTCTTGTTTCTGCTCTTTTGTACTTCACAGTTTCTGTAATCTTGAGCTCTTTCTTGAAACCTGCTTTTCCACATACGAAGTCTTTCGTTCTGATATTCCTGGAGTTAGGCCAAAAGGTAGCGTGCTCCTTACGAACACTAAATCCAATATGATGAGCGTAGGCACAATATACTTCATAAGCTTCTTTCTCATTGTGGACCATTGTTTGGAGTAATACGTTCGTTGTTTGCGCGGAATAACTACCTTTGCTCTCGCCAAGCTGGAAAAAAAAATAACCCTAGAATTTATAATAACTGCATATAATAAAATAAAAGATAAAACCTACTATTTTACTTCACCTTAACCTTGGATGTAAAATTTTTTTAAAATATTTACATCAAACTTTACTTCACTTTTGTGTTAAACCTATTGCCATGCAATTCTACCAACATAAGTCAAAAAATAAGAAAGCCTTAACAACAACCATTTTACTTCACCTAAACCCTAGATGTCATTTTTTTTTTAAATATTTACATCAAACTTGACTTCACTGTTGTGTTAAGCATAATACCATGCAATTATACCTACATAAGTCCAAAAATAAAGTATAATAAATTTACATGTCCATACACACCTCCAATTTAAGTTCCTCTTCGTTTTCCCTCGCAGGATAACTCCCAGCATCTCCTTCAACATCGTACACGAACTGCTAATCTTTGGAATCGTACTCCATCTTCAAGTTCACGAAGTCCAGCTTGTCGAAGCCGCCGTTCCCTGATGGGCATAGAACAATAGAACAGTAACCCTAGCTGCTTAAATACCGTGATTCCAGCGCTCTAGTATGCGTAACTCGCTGTTACATGGACGTTACAATCGGCTTACAAGCGCAGTTCGAGTGTACATGGACGGTACATTCGGGTTACAACGACGTTATATTCGGTTTACACGCGTGTTACAATTGGCGGAGGTTACATTGGCGTTACACGTGTTGTACATCAAGTGTACATCTGATGTCTTACCGCGAGATTACATGGACGTTACCGCTGAAGTACACCGGGATTACATCCGGCGTACACGCACATTCGGAATGTTCCACCGGATGTACAACGATGGTACACACGGATTACAATGGCTTTTCCGAGGAATGTATACCGGGATTACATCCTTTGTCGACAACGGAGGTTACATCGGGAGTACACCGGGATTACAAGCGCGGTACATGGGGCGGACAATGGAGGTTACATCGAGATTACATGGGGCTTACAAGCGCGGTACATGGTGCAGACAGCGGAGTTTACATCGGGATTACATGGGGCTTACACGCGCGGTACATGGGGTGGACAGCGGAGTTTACATCGGGATTACATGGGGCTTACAATGACGGGTCGGGTCGACGGGTCACGCACGGTAAGAAATATATTTTTATAGTGGTGGGGCCGACTAAGCCGACGTGTCTTCCGGTGATTCGCTATCGCACGCAGCGCTGCGTGCGTCTTATGTACCCAAATTTTTTCCCAAACTTACCGAAGGGGGAAGAGAAGGATTATGAGGCCCTGTCGTCCCATGAGGCATAGGCAAGCATTGAGATGAAAAAAAACTTGGGGTAGAGGGTGTCGGGTAAGAAAAGAAAGAAACGGTCATCAACCAAGAAGCGGGAGTGGGTGTGGGAATGCTGCGAGCGGGCTAGGGCTCCTGGTCAAATGGGAGACACATGAGGAGAGGGGTACCGGGTGCATGAGTTAGGGTTTTAGAAGCATCCTTTTTTTAATATTATTGTTATATTATGTTAAAATTTAAACACTCTAATTCATGTTCTGCTGGTCGTATGCGAAATCATAACAAAACGGGTGTCATTCCTAGATAAAACCCATGTCTCAGACGAGCTCGCGTGGTTTGTTTCGTCGTCTGGGGTTGCTTGGACAAGTTTGTCAATGATCAGGTCAATTTGAGTTCGATCGCACGCGACACGATAAGTGAAGTATTTTGGTCTGACCGAAGCCATTTAGCGAGCAAAGTGCTAACCGGTCCTCTCCTGAGCAACAACAAAAGTCAAGCATACCGATCACGACAGCGAGTCGCTCGTTACACACTGTGGGGTTTCCGTATGGCGTTTCAAATCTTTATATGCACTCAACTTGAGTTTCAATATGTTGAATTTAATCGGCTCAACTAAATGCCGAGGATTTGAAACCACTCATATGAGACTACAAATAATTAAGAAATGACTCGAATTTCTAAATAGTGGGGGTCAAAGTACAAGTCCTCTAGGAAATTCTAAAGCTAGATTCCCTGCTTCAGGGCGAGGGAAAGGAATACCTCAAAAATGAGGTCAACAAACGCTTCTGATACAATTTTGATGCCCAGTTACCAAAAACAAAAAAAAAGCAAAAAAATTGAGGTAAATGTCAAAACAAAAACATGGGAAGGAAATAAAAGTCTCAAATGATGAAAGAAAGAGAGAGATTCGTAATATTTGATTTTATTCTCGAAGCTTGAAATGACGATAGTAGCTTTCTCCTGTGTCGCTTGATCCTCACCTGCTCACTAATGCACTATAGCAAGGGCTGTAGAGTCCTTGCCTAGCCGCTGTTGGGAGAGAGAGGGAGAGAGGGAGGGAGAATCAAAAGAGAGAAATTCAGAAGAAAGAGGATTTCGAAGCACTAGAGGCCCTATTCGACCGAATCAACGATAAATATCACACAGAGAGGCAGCAACAAACAATAATGCAAGAATTAGGGAGGGATTGGGAAAACAATTAAGGGTTTAATTATTTTAATTAAACTTATGACTTTATAGAATTTAATATATTCCAACCCGTCCATAATTCATATGTAATGTTTTGTATTGGATCATTTGATTTCATGTGTATAATTTTATAAAATTATTTCAATTTAATTTTGAAGAATATGAAATTTGTGGTGCTTTACAGAGCTGTTGAATTTTAACGTTTCTCAAATTTTAGGTGTTACATAATCACCCCATAACTTATAGTGATCTTTGGTAATCCTTTTGTTAGAATTTATAAGAGCTATCTTCTTTCCATTCTCAATATCTATAGGTGACTTTATTCTTCTTATTGAAATCGCCAAAATATCTCACCCATAAATAGATCTTTTATTCAATATTTTGAAAAGATTGAGAATTCATTATTACTTTGATAGCATTAAAATGACTCTTGGCAAGACTAAGCATTTCAACCAAATATCACCCAAAGTATTTCTTGGACTGAAACAACACAAAAATTTATACTGATGCAAAAGCCTAAGCCTTTGCTCGAATCTAATGTTTCAATTTGATTCTAAATTAGTTCAAATGTCTAGTTTGATCTTTTAGTTTGAATTGAGGTATTTCTTCCTTAATTCTTAGGCATTAGTGGACAACGATGACTACCATCATCATTGTTATATCTGCGTCTAGGGGATGGTAAGCGAGTGGAAATGTGAGGGATAACACATTTATGATTGAATCAAGGTTCGCCCTTTATTGCATGATACACTTAAGAATTAAATTGGTAGTATCCTTGTTTTGCATTCAAGCTTGACATCCAAGAAATTTGCCTGCTCAATCCCTTGGTGATGTAGGCGGCAACATACAAACCCTTTCTCCTAGAATTCTTATAGCTAACAATGGTTGTTGTGATTTAGAAGTAAATACACGTATCTAAAATATTTTTCTTTTTTTGTTTTCGTGTCTCTTTCATTAGCGTTGATAACAAGTGCCACTGCTGAAAGCTTATGTCTTGCATGACTACCTCGTTGTCAACAATTCTTTCAACTATAATCATATTACTAATTTGCACTTGCTATCTGCATAATATGTTCGTCACGAGGTTCAAACAAATTATGAAACTTTAAATATAACCTTACAGATAGAATAAAAAAAACTTGGATGTTTCAATCATCATTGAGATCATGGCTTCTACATCTCACCTATTTTCATCTTAATTTTAGGATAAGTTGATCTTAAAAGCACTTTAGATGATACTTATTTAAATACAAAATATAAGAGAGATTTATCAAAATAGATGCATGATAAATAAAAAAATTAAAATAGTCAAATAATATTTTATTGGGAAATTCGAACCTAAATGCATGCCTGGAGTCGGCCGAGCGATCCGTACCGTGCCGATTCTAGCTCATTGACTGGGTGGTAATCCGAGCTCGACTCAGAACGTCGGAAAAACTTGAGATGAGGGATTTGGGTCTTTGATGGATCTGTTAGGTTTTCTTCGGATCTAATCTTTGATGGAAATGGATGGAGCAAGCTCGTCAGGATCCAGCGGCGCAACTCAACCCAGCTTATTCCACTCCAAGCGGTCAAGAGGTGCTCTTTATCTTTTCCCTTCGTCTGAAATCTATTTAAAGATCCGTGAATACTTCTCTTATTCTTTTTCGATTTTTTTTGTTTTGTTTTGTTGAAATCCCTACTTTCTTTGAAGTTTCTTTTTGTTGTCCAGGGGTTTGTCTCTGTTATGGCCTTTTTTTTTAAGAAAAAAAAAATTTCTTCAGGATTATGTGGTGGAGGTAAGTCATATCTTGCTATGAAATGCTTGTTTTTGACTCAAGATTAGACAGTTTTCAGCAAGGATAAATGAAATTTGAGGATTCATGAACATAACCTAAATAGTTGTGATGAGGCTATGGTTGATGATGATGAATAATGAGGGTGGTCTTATATATGAATGAAAGGGAATTGAGCCTCAAATGAATGATTTGTTTTGGCAACCATTGAACGAATTTATATTGAAATTTTGATTAAATAATTAATTTGAAGAGGCTACTGGTATAAGTAGTTGAAGATCGTCACGTTTGTAGCTCTTAACTTTTATGATGATTATCTTCTTTGAATAATTTCATGGCTTGTGTTGATGGCCAACATGCTTGATCTAAAATGTGGCACAATGAGAATAACCCCGAAAGTGGAAAACTCTATTCAGTTTAAGATCCTTAATATATTTGTGGACGTGGTCATGAGCAAGTTTATTTCCTCTCATTGTACGCCTGTAAAGTGTGGCGTTTTGTTCTCTAGTTTGTGGCAAAAATCACTTTCACATCTCTGTTTCTACCACAAATTTTATAAAACTGAAAGATTTCCTTAGGTATTTTTTGAGCTGTTGAAACAGGACTATGAGTTGAGATATTCTAAACCTATGGCTAATAGAAAGACTACTAAACTATTAATCAGTGGCTTCAGTTTGGTTGGAGGAAATTAGTATGATTGAAACCCAGAGATTGAGTTTCATTTAGGGTTATTGGGTTGGTTGGCTTTTACCTTAAGGAGCTTATGTTTTGCTGTTGAAGTTTGATCAGAATTTCTTGCTATCTTTCTCTGAAAAGCCTAGAATTTCTTTTCTCCCTATACATGATGAATTTGATGAAGGAAAATTTATACAGAAATTAAGTTGATGTGCCATACTTTTAAATTATGGGAGAGGGTAATTGAACATGGTTTATGACGTGAAGCTTGGATTTATGCCGGGTAGGTCGACTATTTAAGTGTTGATAGTTTTGATCGAGAAATGTAGAGAGAGTAAGGAGGTTCTACATATGATTTTTATTGATTTGGAAAAAGCTTACAATAAGGTTCCAAGAGAAGTTCTTTGGAGAGTTCTAGAGAAGAAATGTGTTGATATGACTTATACTTAAGTCATTAAAGATACATATACTAGAACTGTTACTTGTGTTCGAACAAAAGGAGGATTGATCAAGTATTTTTCTATTTAAATTGTATTACATCAGGGATCGACTTTGAGTCCATATCTTTTTGCTTTAGTTATGGATGCTCTTACTGTACATTTACAAGAGGATGTACCTTCGTTTATGCTTTTCACTGGTGATATCATTCTTTTGGATAAAACTAAAGAAAGAGTTTAGGAAAAACTTAAATTATGGAGGTCAAGATTGGAGTCTAAAGGTCTTCGTTTGAGTAGATCTAAAACTAAATATATGGAATGTAATTTTGGTGGTAGTAGCTCTAGTGACAACGTTGTAACTATGGGTGATCAAATCATTAAAAGTCGTGAACATTTTTGATATATCGGGTTTATTGTTCAAAGTGATGGTGATATTGATGGGGATGTTATTAGTAGAATTCAAGCTGGTTGGTTGAAGTGGAGAAATTCATCGGGCCCGTTGTGTGATAGAAAAGTACCGCTTAGACTTGAAGAAAAATTTTATAAGATGGTAATGAGACTTGTAATGCTCTATGACACAAAATGTTGACCTTTAAAATAGAAGCATAAAACAAAATTAAGTGTTGCTGAGATGAGAATGCTTCGGTGGATGATATTTTGATACAAAATACGAAATTAATATATCCGTGATAGGGTTGGTGTAGCTCTAGTGGTTGACAAGATTAAAGAGAGTTGTTTTAATGGTTTGGTCACATTAAACATCGACTATCTGATGATCCAGTTGGGAGACTAATTGTTTTAGATTCAATTATGCTGAGAAAGACAAAGGTAGACCTAAAAAGACTCGAGAATTTTATATAAAAAATGATCTTAATCTAATAGAATTAAATGACAATATGACACTCAACAGGACACAATGGAGAAAAATGATTCATGTAGTTGACCCCATTTAGTGGGATAAAAGCTTTTTGTTTTTGTTGTTGTCGTCTTAAGGTTTTAATATGGATAACATAAGTTCATTGCATTTATAATTAACCTATGATCAATCCGTTGTGTTATTTTATCCAAGACAAGTATGCTCCTAACTCCTAAATTTTGAAAAGACCTCCTAATCCATTAATTGATGGCTAGACAATAATTAGATCATTTAAGAATAAAACAAGTGCACAATTTATAGGAAAATATCATACTCTAGTGCTTTTCTTAAAAAAAATAAATCCAACTCAATATATAAAAGGCTACATTCGCAGGTGCGGCACAATAAAATCTTGAGTATATTTTTAATAAAAATTAAAGAGAGATGAAGAATGTTCAGAAATAAGCTTTTGCATGATGCATACGGTAGTCATCTTTTTCCTCATATCCCAACCTCCAAAATCTGTTGTAATGGCTGCCTAGAAAAGTGCCTCCAAGAACCCTAGAAGATAGCTCCAGGTTTTCCTTTGGATTTCACCAAAAGTATCTCATTTGTTCCAATAAAATCCTTACATATGGCTGCATCAAATCTTCTAATTTTGGCGTGTATTTAAGATGACTATGTTATTTTTGTGGATGGAGCCTTGTGGCACCATGACTCCGAGTCATTTGTCTTTGGGGTGCGCTTCTGCTAAAATGCATTGCTTAAACACTAAGCTATTGGTTGCATGATCTTGTTATGGCCCCTGAGCATCTTGGATTTGGCTTGTCTGCCTTGCAGATTGGAGTTAGCATTTGAGCACTTAGGCGACGAGACAATGAGCCCTTTGTCTTGGGCTTTTTGTTGGGTGCTTAGGCTCTTGAATTCTCTCCAAATTATGCAGATTGCACTTCCGATTTATTTGGATGGTTGTATGGAGTAAATGAACACAAATTTGTAATACATATTGCTTCAATCTTCTGCTGAACTACACAGTTAAAAATTAAATTATTAATGTAGTAGAACTCATAAAATCACATTCAACAACCCTGGAATTGCTGACCTAAGGCGGGCTACAAATATACACTTTCGTGGTTATTAGGTTCACTCATCATTAGTTCTGATAGTTGCGGCGATTGCTTAGGTGATGTGAGTGAATAAAGTCCCTATAGGAATCCAAACATGTGTGAAACTTAAATAGAGCAGATGGATTTCCTAGATTTCAAACAGATGCTAGATGCACAAAATAATTGAAAAAAGTTATATTCAGTTTTTAGCAAGGCATGCATGAAAGAATTAATAAATTTCTATGTAAATAAATATAGTGGCATTTGCATACTTACCGCCCAATTCGCAAGTATTTACATATCTAACACCTAAATTTTACTTTTTATATTTATACTACCCAAATCATTCACATCACATCAAAATATCACCATTTTAACTTTTAAAAAGTGAAATGTATCTTTTCATGCATAGTTAAGGTGGTATGTATGCAAAAATTAAAGTTTAGGTGTTAGATGTGAATACATATGAATTGAGTGGTGTGCATATAAATCTTCGGAAATTATGTGCACGTGATATTTACAAGTATACTTTCAAGAATAGAACTAGTAGTAGCAGAACAACGGATCATACATCTAAGCGTAT
>JXCR01105925.1:0-11561 GCA_002079205.1 Phalaenopsis hybrid cultivar
ATATATATATATATATAAGACTAGCAAATATTATAATAATAATATGAAAGATTATAACTACTTAATTAAATATGAGGGGATATTTATTGAATATTGAATAAAATAAAAAATATTGATTTAGTTGAAGTTTTTATGGTTAAATTAAAGCAATATGAATACTTAAAATGAAACTTCTAATCAACAATTAAAGTTGCATAAGTAATTAAGAGTTTAATTTAACATAATTAGTGATATGCTTAAAATTATATTTTTATGATATTGTAGGCAGCTAATTATGAAACAAGTCATACAATTTTGGGGTGAGTAGTCTTACTTTTAATTTATGATAATATTTTGGTTCTCGATTTTTTATGCATTAATAAATAATGAAATTTGCACAAACATTATTTTTTATTTATATATTTTTCTTTATTGGTCACATTGATAGTAATGTTTGTAGTTACATAATATCATGCATGTTATATATAGTAAATTGAATGTGACGAGCACATGAATGATATCTATATTTATTATTTGCATTTGCATAACTGACTATGATGGAGTCACCCATTGATGATACTTGTGGGGAATGCTAAGATATCTGTGCACGTATATGAAAATGGATATTGATATTGATGTGTCTTAATTGTCACAATTTTTAGAGGATGTTCCTATGTCAGTTGTACAAATATAAAATGATATTAATATGTTATTGATATATTAAAGTTCTTTGAATAACATTAAATATTTTATTGATTTATTAAAAACTTGACCGACATGTATATCGCTTCTGTTTCTTTTGTATTACTGTGGTTTTTAAGCATGAATATTTATTTGCCTGTTTAGCTCATAATTATTTTTAAATTAACTTTTCAGATTAATTTTAAGTGATTAAAAAATAAGCGATAAAAGAAAATATTTTTAGAAGATGTGGACTAGTAATGAGGTTTATTTAAATATATTACTTTAAATAAATTGATTAGTGATTCTTTCATATGTTAATAGCAAGTTAGAAAAAATGAATATCGTAATTTTATTTCCCACTATCCGACTCTGTTTTCGTCTTGGTTAATTCCAAGCCCCGGGCTGGGTCGTGACAACCACCAAAATTTTCTGCACCCCTCTTATCTACTGCCAACTTTCCAAACAACCATTATCTACGTTCGCCACCCTTCCAACAACCTAATCTAATGTCGCTTACCCTTCTTGCAACCTTATGTGTTGTCGCAACCTTCCAAACCACCACCATACTTGCTGTCCAACTGAGTTTCATCGCATTCACCCTCCCCCTAGAAGCTTGTTTGTGCTGTGTTATTTTATTTCCAGTTTTAAGATCCTTTGTTGTGGTTCCTTTGAATTTTCAACAAAAATATTTGTGCTGATTTTTTCTTGGGTTAACTCCGACATCAATTGGTTCAGAGCTGGCTTAAATCTAGTCCTATTCTACAGTTTCCTGGTATCCGCCTTACCCTCGAACAAAAAATTTCTTTCCTATCCTCGATCAGCTCTTCCAATCCCCAAACCCTAATCATACCACCAAGAAGATACATGTCGGAACCTACCCTAACTCTAGTCCTATCATAAGGTTTCCTGGCATCCACCTTACCTCCCCAACAAAAATTTCATTTCCTTTCCTCGATCACCTCTTCCTATCCCCAAACCCCACCAAGGAGATACATGTTGAACCTTTCCTTGAACGAGATATAGCTTCAAAAAGGCTTACAAAGATTGACGTTTGAACCCAGGGGAGATTACCCTCGACCGTGATTTGGAAAGTCGAAGGGGAGAAAGGGACAATAATCTGAATCCGTTCCATGGGAAAGACGTCAGTCTTGAGGATTACAAACCTTGATGTTTCAGAATTTAGTATTAGAGAAGGCCAAGAGAGGAGACCACATATGGAGGACGGGGATTTCAACATCAAAGTGGGTTTGCCTGAGTTCAACGGAGGTATGGATCTATACAAATTTATTGGATGACTGCAATCTATTGAGCAAATCTTCGAATATAAGGAACTTTCGAGGATAAATAGGTAAAACTGACCGCCATCAAGTTGAAGAAGTGCGCCTCCTTGTGGTGAGAAAACTTTCGGAGGTAGAGAAGGAGAGAAGACAGTGATAAGATTACCAAGTTGGAAAAAAAAGAGGAAATAAATTCAGAGGAAATACCGACTATCTCATTGCCCTCAGGGTATGTTTCTGAGACTCCATTACCTGCAACAGAGACCTATCAGTGGAGTTTACAATGCAGTTTGGCCAGTTGCAGATGAAGTATGAGTTGGTTGAGCCAAAAGAACACCATAATTTGTATTATGGGGGGCCTGAAGCCTCCTATTAACAACATTGTACAGTTACAACCATATTGGTCGCTAGGAGTGTCCATATTTTAGCTTTGCAGGTGGAAAGACAACGAAAGTATAGCAGACAACAACCCTCCTCCAGACAACAGTCCTCATTCAGGCAATCACTTGCAGCTACAACTACCGACAAATGTACTTATGGAGTTGGAAAGACAGGACTGTGGAGTGATAAGATCTGAGTGTAAAGAGGCCGAAAAAGAGTAGCTTGCCCGGTACAATGCCTGACAAGAGATGTTTTGAATGCCACGGCTAAGGACACTAGCCTTCAGTTGTCCCACGAGCTGAGTTGTTTCATTCACAAAGTAGAGCATTGTCGAGGAGGTGGAGGAAGAGAAATCTTAGGTGAATCCAGAGAAAGTACTTCAGCTCCAGGGTAATGAGGGAGAAATGCTAGCCATACAGAGAGTCATAAAGATTAAGCCAAAAAGGGATCAATCATGGCTAAGATGTAGTATCTTTCACACCAAGTGTACGGTGAAGGGCAAAGTTTGCAGTTTGATTATCGACAGTTGGAGCTGTGAGAATGTAATATCCATGTTTGTAGTGAAGAAATTGGGGTTGGCCCCGCAAAAACTGTCATGGCCCGGCCCGGTGCTTGAAGTTAACGAAGGCGGGAACAGATGGTCGGACTGTGTGAAATAAATTTTCTATATTAACCTTCAATTTAACAAGTGAAATAACAACTACAAATAAAATTAAATTAGACAATTAAAATTTACCTCGTTGATGGTTATCTGTGTCTTCTATAAATGTTTTATTCTCAATCGCTTATCTTTTAATAATTTAATTAAACTTGAAAAGTTAGTTAAAACAACTGTGAGCTAAACGAGTTAGTGAATATTCGTGCTCATAAACTATAGTAATACAAGAGAAATAATATGCATGCGAGTTAAATTATTTAAATAAATCAATTTAAACATTTGTTGCTATTCAAATGAGCCTTTACCAATATCATATCAATACCATTTTGTACATATACAACCGTCACAAGAATCACCGTCTAAACATTGTGTCAATTAAGACACGTTAGTATCAATATTTTTTTCAATTTAGGTACACAAGTACATTAGTGTTCCTCCACTAGTACCATCAAGGGGTGCTCCATCATAGACAATCATGCACATAAAATCAGTCAACATAAACATGTGTTCATCACATTCAATCATACTATGTAAAACATACACTAAAATGCATGAGTAAATAGCTACAAAATTCACAAGATATGATCAATAAAAAAAGAATAACTCAATCAGGATAAAACATCCACAAATATCTTCAACTCCAAACATATTTGAGAAGAAATAAATTATTACTATAGTTTAAAAGTACAAGTACTCACCTCGATGTCCATTAATTTGTCTTGATGTCGGCTCATCTAAAATTGAATACCTAAAATAAACACGGTATTCATATTAAATTTTAATTTACTTATTTTCTTATTACAAATTTAATACGTTTTTTTATTATCACATTTTTATTTTTCTACTCAATAATATATGTATTTGTGTGTGTGTGTGTGTGTATATATATATATATATAATTTTTTTTTGAAAGCCCAAGGGCTGTTTTTATCGAAATAGAAATGATACATAAATGTTGTATGAGAGGGCCCAATAGAGGCACCCTACTCATACAGTAATACCTCAATACAAAGATACAGATAGACTCAATAAAAATGTAAAACAAATTTAAAACATACAGAAAACAAGTAGCTAGGGACGAGCCAGTTTAGTCCTGCCTCTTTCTTTAGTTTTATGAGCGGAGCCAGATAACAAACTTTGAAGAATCGTGTCATTGTCAAGAGTAATTAAAGTATTATCCATTAAGTTTCTAAGTTGGAGTGTGCCCCCAACCTTCTTCTTCCGCCGAGAAGTGTAAACCTGTCTTTCTTCCTCTAAAAACTGGCTCTTGTGATTCTCAGTTTGATTAGATGTTAGAACCGCAGTAAAAGGAAAGACAGTCGTTACCACAACGATAGATTCTAGTATATGTAAAGTGTGAATTGTCACCTCTGCACCTGATGCTTCCTGAATAGGAGCTATGGGGCTATCCTGATTTTCTGTTTGAACATTATTCGTTATAGTATGGTCAGGAGAAGGGATCTTAGGGGCAGACACCAACTCCTGTCTTGTGGTGATTCTCTCCTCAGGTTGACTGTCATCAGGTTTGCTGGGAGCACGTTCAGGCACGTGGGGTGCACTAATAGCATGTTTCTACTTTTGACTATTGTTTCTCAACTGTGTGTGCAATCTGAAACATTTTTCCAGTGGGTGTCCAAACATCTTACAATGCTTGCAGTAGTAAGATTTTTGTTCTATAATGATTTTTTGCCAATAACCATTGTGAGCAGAGCCAAACCAGAATTTTTCTATATCTGATATTGTAATCTCTTTCAATCAAAATCCTTGCAATAGAGGGCCTTGAGAAATGAACGGTAGGTAAGTCTACCTGCAAAAGTTTTTCAAGAATAGTTTCAATTGCATATAAGATAGATAGGTCAAAGAATTGAAACTTTAGTTCAAGTAATGAGAACCAGATAGACGCAATTAGAGGTTCTTGACTGGGATCAAGATTAAGGGTCCATTTGAGCAATTTCATATGTTTGCCTTCGATCGTGATGAATTTCTTTGAGAAGATCCTCGTGCAATCTTCTTCTATGCTCAGCTGTATCATAACATGTCTTCCGTCCAAATGACCCATCTGTCAATCCTCAACCGATTTAAAATCTTCAAGAACCTTCTTGATAATCTCCATCTTAGGGCAACCTAATTGGAACTTTCCAACTAGTGTAAATTTGTATTTTCCTGCACGGGTTGAAATTTCAGCGTCAGAGAACATATTGCTGGTTTGCTCACTTTTTTCTCTACTTTTTTTATGAGATTACAATCTTCATTTCCTGCAACAGAATCATGGTACATCAGCGGGAATGTTGAACTATCTGCGAGGTGAAAATGGGAGCTGCGTTTGTGAACCACTGCAGCATAGGAGGGTTTGGCGGGGCTATTACCGGTGACGGCGACATCGTAGGAAGACTCTGAGGTCATTAGCATGCTTCACACAAGCACTGCATCAACCGACTATCACATACGAAACGGTATGTGAGCAGTCGAGAAGGTCGAGCAGAAAACTTTAGCGGAATAATCGAGCGGCCTTGATGAAGCAGATGAGCAACTTGAGAGAACCTGCAGCTCGAAGTGCCACAGACGCGAGCCACAGACATCGAGCAGGCTCGAAGCAGACAAGCAGACGACGCAGTGTAGGCTCGACGACGCAGCAGACGAACAGGCTCAACGACGTGAGCTCCTCCGCTAGCCAGAGCCGTTGACGAAGACAGAAAAGATCAAAATGAGCTAAAGAAAGTAAAAGTCTATTTTGAGCTACCATTAAACAATAAAATTGAATTTAATTAAATATAAAGTTTTTGTAATAAGTTAAAATAACTCAAAATATTAAGTATGTCTCCTTACTCCCCTCTCCTGCCCTAGATCACTTGAGTCGAGCAGCAACTCGGTTGAGCCTTTACTTCATGCAGGAAAGCTGATTCCAAGCACCTACAGCCGCAGAGCCCTCCTCTCCCCCCTTCCTGCTCATGAGTGTCAGATTGAGAGACTGGTCTCCCGCTCGAACTCATCCCTTCTCGTCTTCCTCTTCTTTTGAGAGACAACCTCACCAATTCCTTCTTTAAGCTTGATAGAGTCATTGCCGCGAGACAACAATGCTGCCCGTCTTCTCCTCCTTCGTTTGTTCGTTCGCAAGATCGAGTGTGCAGGAACTCCCGCACTCGCTGCCTCTACATGACTGTGTCGTCGCTTCTTTCCTACCTCGCGTCGTCTTTTTCTCCTTCGCACGTCGTTGAACCCACGATAAGTCGATTTATATAGGCGAAATTTCCTCCTAAACTTCCGACCTCTTGTCTCTCTGTTCGGCTACCCCAACTCTTCACTTCGTGGACAATCATACCTTCCGGATTGTCTAATGCACCCAACATGATCATGAGATTGATGAACCAGATATTTCAGAGTCATGTCGGTAAATTCGTGGTGGTGTACTTCGATGGCATTCTAGTGTGCAATGGATTTGAGGAGGAGCACTTACAACACTTGAAGATGGTCTTCGAGGTTCTGTAATCAGAAAAGCTATAGACACATCAATGGAAGTGCCGATTTATGACAACACATGAATGCTTTTTGGGTTATATCGTGTGTAATGCAGACATCCAAAGGGATCCTATAAAGGTCAAGGCCATTGTGAGTTGGACCGCACCACAGTCTTTCACCAAGCTGAGGGAATTTTTGGGACTCTCATTACTCTACAAGCGATTTATCAGGAGCATCAGTACCATCGCCGCTCCCCTGCTAGAGCTTTTGAAAAGATAGAAATTTGAGTGGGCAAATGCAACTCAGGCCAGTTACAATAGAATGAAGGAGAAGGTGATTCGGGCCACTTTTGGCATTATCAAATTTCAATCAGTTGTTTGAGGTAGAGTGTGATGCATCCAATGTGGGGGTAGGAGCAGTGTTGAAATAGGTAAGCCACCTCAAAGCATTTTTTCAGTGAACAGCCGAATAAGTCCAAGAGGAAATATTCGACAGACAACAAGGAGTTCTATGCTATTATGAGAGCTCTTGATCATTGGAGCCATTACCTACTGACAAGCAAATTCACTTTGGTCACAAATCATTAGGCTTTGAAATTCTTGGACAGCTAGAACAAACTGAATGGCCGACACACCTCTTGGGTGGAGTTCTTAGTATGGTTTCATTTCGTGCTTAAGCACAAGGCGGGGAGTCAGAACAACACAACAAAAGCATTGATTCGTCGTCACTTGCTGATCATGGAAATTCAGGCTTGATTCGTAGGTTTTTGAGGTAGTGCTGGAGTTGTACGAGACAGATTAGGATTTCGAGAAAATCCGGTAGTAGTGTCAGGAGAAGCCTACTGAACAGTACTACTGGGCTGATGTTTACTTGTTTTACCAAATATGTGTATTTTTAGATGTTCGCTGAGGGAGTACATTGTTCAGGAAAGCCACGGTGGAGGTTTTGCAAGACATTTTGACAAAGATAAGGCTCTTGCGATCATGTGAGAACATCTTTGTATAGCCCCAACTGACTAGAGATGTGGAGAGACATGTTAGACAATGCTGGATTTGTCATATAGTTAAAATCCGGGGACAAAATGCAGGACTATACCCTCATTACCAATACCAGAGGCACCGTGAGTAGATGTTTGCAAGGATTTTGTGGTGGGACTCCCGTGGATGCAGCGAACAAGGATTGCGTTATGGTTGTTATGGATTGATTCTAAAAAGTAGAGCGTTTTGTACCCTGCCACCAAACGCTAGGTGCATTGCTTTTTGCTGACTTGTACTTCAGGGACATTGTGAGGCTACATGAGATACACTGGACGTTCACTTCTGACAGGGTTGTCAAGTTTTTTAGTCATTTCTAGGGGACTTTATTGGGGAAGCCAGGCACTAAGCTTCAATTAAGTTCAGCGGCTCACAGATAGATGATCGGACGGAGATAGTGAATAGGAGCCTTGGGAATCTTTTGAGATTCTTTATTGGGAATAATATCAAGCAGTGATATTTGATTCTAGCTCAAGTCGAGTTTTCTTACAACAGATCCACAAGTTAGCGGACGCACCCCATTTGAGATTGTGTATTGGCGCAATCCGCTCACTCCAATTGAATTGGTACCTCTTTTGCCGACATCAGAGATTAGTGCAGATGGTGTGGAACAGGTACACCAGGTTTTGAAGCTCCAAGAGGAGGTTGGATAGAAGATCTCCAATCCTAACCACAAATTCCAAGCACAAGCGAATCATACCACGAAGAAGGTGATGTTTCAAGAAGGGGACCTAATGTGTATCCGGATAAAGAAAAGAAGATTTTCAGTGGGAGCATTAAGAATACTCAAGCCCAAAACATATTGACTCTTCAAAATACGTCGGAAGTTGAATGTAATGCTTATAAGATTGACCTACTAGGGGACTACAATGTTTCCATGACGTTCAATGTCACGAACTTGACACTGTACTACGAGGAGCTAAAAGCATCAATGAATGATGTCAAAGCTCCCCGAAACTCGAGAGACTGTCTAGGGTTGAACCAGCTCAACCAATTTAGTAAGGATGTGGCCGATCCAGTAGGGAGATTGAATCGTCCGGATCCAGTAGGGAGACTCAATCGGCCTGCCCAAGTTAAAGTTGACGGCTGCCTTCCCCTCCTAGTTATTTCTACCATAAATATGTTGCTTTGCTGTTTAAGGTTTGTCTTTTGCTGTTTTTAGATTTCTCTCCATAGGCGTGGTTCTCCTTTCCTAGAGTCGTATCCGTGGACAGGTCATGCTTCTGCTGTTTTTTTCTTTGGGGTGGTAGTTTTCTCGACAACTTTTATTTGTATTTCTCTTCCCAGCTTGCTGCCCTTTTCCCTGCACTTTCCACCTTCGCTATTCTTGTTGTCGACATCCTGCTGGCACCCCTATCTGCTTGTCGCCAGCCACTCCTGCCCTTCTACTTGCTGTCCCTAGCCTTCCTGAACCCCTCCCTGATGCCGCCAATCTTCTGAACCGCCGTCATCAACTTCCACCACCCTTCTAGCAATCCGAACTGCTGCTGCCTCCCCTTCCGCAACCCTACGTGCTACGCAACCTTCTAAAGTTCCCCCACAACTGCTGTCCAACCAAGGTTTATCACCTTCACGCTCGCCCTAGAGGTTTGTTTGCGCTGCATTATTTTATTTCTAGTTTTAGGAACCTTTGTTGTGATTCCTGCAAATTTTCAGCAATAATATTTGTGTTTGATTGTTTTTGGGGTTAACTCCAATTTCGGTATGTCCCACTTGTTTTTTTCAACCACTGGAAGGCGATTGCCCATTTCTTTGTTTTTTTCAACCATTGAAAGCTCGTTGTTGTCTTGATGTTGTTGTTGATGCCATTTTCTTTTGTTGCTAGCTACTTATTTCTCTATTATAGCATAAATGGATTTTTCTTACTTACAAGCTCGGCCTTATAGATTTGTCTATGATTTTCTATTTTCTTTTTTTTTATTTGGCTCTTTTTCACTTTTATTGAAACTGGACATTTGGCCTGCTGCTTTCTTACGGTCATTCTCATTTCTTCTTTTGTTTTGACATTGATTCTTTTGTAATGTCCAGATATATAACATTTTCTTATGTTGGCTTTCTACTATAGTAGAAAACCATGTTTCGTTGTTCTCTGTAAAAACTCAGATTGGAAAGTGTTTTTCTTGCTGTCTATACCAGACTTTTGGAATTTCGTAAAACTACGGCTTCAAGGCTAGTTTGACTATAAATATTACTCTACAACAACAACAAAGCCTTAATCCCACTACGTGGGGCCAGCCATGTAAAATCTTTCGATAATTTAATATTTTTTTTTATTCTTCTCAAAATTATGTATTTTGGTTGTGGATTCTTCCAGTGTGTGGCATGTCTTGATGACAATTTTAGGGGAAAAGGTTTCTTCTTAGGACGTCAATGCTCCTGCGTCTTTGGTGACTTTATCCTTGAATATGTTTTAATTGGTTTCCACATGGGTGATTGAGATTTCAGCAAATGTGTTGAAATTTGGTTTTCTATTCTGTGATGTAAGGTTGCTGTTTAGTTTTTGATATATTCTCACTTTTTTTAAGAAAATTTTAGGTTCAGATGCTCTTTAAATTTTTCTTTGAAACGTTGTATGTGTTTTTTGGGTTTGCATCAAGAGAGACTAGTTTTTATCTAAACTAATAGATGATGTGCTGTGGAATTTTGATTTTTTTTAATTCTTGCTTTCGGAGAACCACAGACTCTAAGATGTCCTAGATCTGCTTGATTGGGGCTTTTCAATATTTAGTGAGTCACAGTGGGATTTAGTTGACCTGCATCGAACCTCATCCACATCAGTTTCTGCTATCATGACATTGTAGCTTTATTAGCTCACTTATTATGATCACTAATTATAACTTACGATATTAAATGATTAATTAAGGTTTGGTATGGTAAATCACACTAGATACATAACATTTTTGGGTAATTTGACCACAATTGGCGTTAGTCTCTCTAGTCTGCACAATTGGATTCACTTAAATGGAATTGTCATCTGTTTTTATTCTCTGTAAAACTATTTTGAAAACTTCTTTTAAAATTTTTACTTTTTAGGAAAATATTTGCAAAACTTACAAGAAATCAAAAGAATTATAATCCCTGTTTTGAAGTGCAGGTGCTCTTTGTTTGCACAGCAAATGTAATTGACACTATTCCGAATCCTCTCCTGGACAGAATGGAAGTAATTGCTATTGCTGGTTATATAGCTGATGAAAAGATGCACATTGCAAGGGATTACCTTGAGAAGTCAACTCGTGAAGCTTGTGGTATAAAGCCTGAACAAGTATGCCACAATACTTTCATGCCTGAGATGTTTTATGACTATCCAACTGAAGCACTACTCCTTAATATACCTACTCATGTAAATCTGATAAGATTAAAATATCCAGGTAGAAGTAACAGATGCAGCTTTACTTGAACTAATAGAAAATTATTGCCGGGAGGCTGGTGTGCGGAATCTGCAGAAACACATTGAGAAGATATACCGCAAGGTTTGAATACATGAATTTTGAAAGGTTGTCTGTGCTTTTCTGTTTTTAACTTAGTTGGTTATTTCAATCTAGTTTGTATCATTGTTAATAATCAGAATAAGCTAATAATCTATCTTTTTTTCACGTGAGTTATGTGAAATATAATTCTAAAGCTGTATGCATGCTTCGTTCATTGGGATGCATGGTGATGGTGATATTTCATCCTGCTTTTGTTTGGTGCCCTCTCAGATGATTTCAGCTTTGAGGCAATGTAATAGTTGCGCCACCATGATTTTGGCAAATCAGTTTGCATTCTGCTGAGAATTTTTCTTATAGATTTGCAGCCAAAAAATGTTTTAAACTGCTATTGTTAATTTCAAGTTATCATTGTAATTATTTGGTTATCAGGAAGAACCACCACTTGTAAGTTTTGATGCCTTTCAGAGATCATGTTAAGCATAGCAAAACAATATGTTATTGAACTATAGGGATTTTTTACTTTAGTTTATTAGTTTTCTTCTTAAGCCTCTTCTTTCTAGAATTTAAATCATGAAGCTCTTATGTTACATGAAATGTTAATGATAGTTCACTCCCAATAATTTTTCATTTTGTAACTTAATACTCTGATATTTGACAGATAGCT
>JXCR01105928.1:4304-19582 GCA_002079205.1 Phalaenopsis hybrid cultivar
TGAATTAGTCCTATACTTCTAATTCATACTTTTCAAGAATTGATCCAATAATTTCGATTCTTACTTTAAGATCAGTCCTATACTTCTGATTTCTTTTATTGAAAGTCAGTTCCAAATGTCTGACTCTCCTTTGATATCGATATTTGCATCTTGAATTCTAAAAATATATTATGATGGAGTGCTATAGAGATGGAGGGACAAAAATATTTGGAGGGATGGAGGCTCTCTCTATCTCAGGTAGATGGAGCTAGAAAGAGGCGAGAAAGAGATACGGGGAGGGAGATGCATAGGGAGAGAGAGAAGATATAAGATATAGAAGGAGAGAAAGATATCAGGAGTAAGAGAGAGATAGATCAAGAGAGAGAAAAAGGGAAAGGGTGAGCAAAAGAGGGAGATAGAGATAGAGAGTTAAAGTGAGGGATAGAAAGAGATAGAGAAGAGAGGGGAAGGGAGTGAGCAAGTGTAGGAGAGTGAGAGAAGAGGAGCAATGACACAAAATGAGACAGAGAGAGACACACAAGGAATGTGAAAGAGAAAGAAATGAGTGAGATAGTTAGAAAAAGGGAGCATGGGAGAGAATTATAATGAGAGATGGAGAGCAAGGGTGAGAGAGAGAATGAGAGAATGTGAGAGAGAGAGAGAGAGAGAGAGAGAGAGAGAAGTGAGGGAGGGAGAGAGGAGAGAGCATGAGAGAGAATGAGAATGAGGGATATAGAAGGAGAGAGAGAGATTTTTCTTTCTTTCTTATCTCTCCATGTCTCTCTTCTTTCCCTCTACCTCTCACTCACTATATTTATATCTTTCTTTCCACTCTCTCTTGCTTTCTCTCACCCCTTATCTCCCTCCCTCCTTCCCTCCCACCTTGCCCTCTCTCTCGTTTTACCTATCCATTATGTTTTCTCATATTTTCTTGTATCTCTTATGTTCTCTCCTATTTTATGTATCTTTCTCTTTTCTCTCCCTCACTCACTCTCTTGTTCTCTATCTCTCACTCTCTCGATCTCTTCATCTCTCTCACTATCTTTCTCTCTTTCTTGTTTTCTCTTTCTTACTCTTTCTCTATCTCTCCACTCTCTCTCCCCTCTCTATCTCTCAAGCTTTATCTCTCTCTTAACCTTTACTCTTTCTTAGTAACTCTCATTCTTTGTAACTCTCCCTCATGTATCACCCTCTAACTCCTGCACTCTCCCTGCTCTCTCACTATCTCCCTCTTTCTATTTTGATCATTCTTTAAATAACTCTATCCATTCATCTCCATCATTCCTTGCCGTCTAACTCTTTCTATCTTCCTCCTTTCTCATAGTATACCTTTATCTCCCTCCACTCTCATAGAAGAAGATGAAGAGTCTTAGAAAGACAGGAAGAGAGCAAGAGAGAGTGATTGAGGAATTCCCTTGCTTTCTCTCCTACTCCATTTCTCTCACATTTTTTTCTGTCCATCTCACTTAGTTTATATCACTCTCTTAATCTCTCTCTGTCGCTATCTCTCATCCTCCATCTCTTTCTATTTCTCCATCTCTTTTCTTCTCTCATTCTCAAATCTCCATTTGTTTTGCTTTCTCTCTCCCTCTAGCACTAACCTTCTCTCTCCCTCTATCTCTCACACTTCTCTTCTAACCTTTATCATTCTCCCTCTCTCTTTCCTTATCTCTCCTATTCTCTCTCACTTTTTCTTCTCTTCTACAGCTCTTTATCTCCCTGTCTCTTTCTCCCTCCCTTCCCATCCTTCTCTTTTCCTTTTTTTTCTCTCTCTCTCTTCTTTGTTGCACTCTCTTTATTTCTCTCCATCCATCTTTCTCGTTATTTCTATCTTTCTATTTGATTCCCCCTAGCCTCTCTTATGAGGCTCTCCCTTAATTTCTCTATTCTCTCCATCTCTATCTTTCTTCCCATCCCTTTATCTCACATGTTTCTTCCCTATTTCTTCCCCTTTATATTTCTCTCCCTCACCATCAATCTCTTTGAGAGAAATAATATAGCGAGATAGGGAGATAGGGAGAGGGAGGGAGGAAGGAAGAGAGCGGGAGGGAGAAACAGAGAGAATTGGATAGAGGTAGAGAGTGAAAGAGAGAGAGAGTTAAAGATGAGGAGAGAGACATGTTGATAGTTTGAAAAAAAGAGAGGGATGGAGCATGAGAGAGAATGAGTGATAGAGCAATGAAAAAAATATATAGAGAGAGTAAGGAAGAGAGTGATAGAGAGAGAATTTAGAGATTAAGAGATTAAGAAAGAGGAGAGCGAGAGAGATGGAGAGTGATGTAGGATGGAGAGTGCATGAAGGAGGAAGGGAATGAGGGAGAGAGAGTGCATGAGTGAAAATATGATAGAAAAAGAGGGAAGGATAGTTTGAGAGAAGGTTTCTACTTTATCATATCTTGCTCTCCATTTCCTTACATCACTCACTATCCCTCCTTCTCTCTCTCTCTCTCGTTCTTTCTTTCTCTTGCTCTCTCTCTTTCTATACCCTTCTCTTACTATCTCACTCTCTATATGTTGCTCCATCTCTCCCTCCCTCTCAATCATCAATGGGATTTTCTCTTTCTCACCCTCTCCCTCTCTCTCATTATCTAACATTCTCTCCCACACCTAGCCTCTCCCTCTATCCCTTTCCCTCTATTTATTGTCATTTCTCCCTCCCCATCCTTCCAATGTCTCTCCTAGTCTCTCAATTTTCCTTCATTCACTTCTATCTCCCTCCATTTCTTTCACTCTTTAATTGCTTATCTCCCTCTATTTATGTCTCCCTCTTGTTCTCTCCCAATATATATTTCTCTTTCTATCATACCATGAAGTTCTCTCTCAGTCTATTGCTAACTCTCTCTTTCACTGCTACTATTCCCCTCTCTCCATCTCTCTCTCTCTCTCACTCACCTCTCTCCAGCCTTCTATTTTTTTTCTCCCTTTTGACTCATCTTTCTATCTCTCCATTTATTCTCTTTCTCATTGAGAGAGAGAGAGGGTACTCAAATACATTTTTATATAAAAATTGCATAGTTGACTCCATTCATGAGGCCATTCTAATTTCTATAAGTGTCAACATCATATATAAGTATTATGTTTCTTATGGTTCATAGTTTATGACGTGAATATACCATACCATAAAATAGAGAGATAAAGATGAGTGTGTGAGAGAGAAAAAATAGATAGCAAGGGAAAATGAGGGGAGAGAAAGGGAAGTGCAAGAGAAAGCGAAATAAAGAGGGGAGAGAAAGGGAAGTGCAAGAGAAAGTGAAAGAGATATAAACGAGAGAGAGAGAGAAAGAAAGGGAAAACGAGAAGTGAGAGCAAGAGGGAGTAAGTGTGTGTGTGGGTGAGTGAGCGAGTGGTAAGAGTGAGTGAGTGAGTGAGAGAGATAAGTAGAGAATAAAAGATGGATCTTAAGAATGAGAGTTAGATAGAGGAGCAGAGAGTGAGTGTGTGTTAGAGAGAGAGAGAGAGAGAGAAAAAAAGAGGAAGATAGAGAGAGAGAGAGATTTGAAGTGAGTGGAGTGAGAGAGCAAGAGTGATAGAGTGAGAGAAAAGGGAGAGACACAACTGTGAAAGAGATAGAGCATGTGTGAGAGGGAGATGAAGAGGGATAGGGAGGGGAGGAGGGATTAATGGTAGAGAAAAAGTGATATATATAGATAGAGTGAGACAGAAGATAAAGGGTATGAATGAAGGAGAGGGATAGGGAGGGGAGGAGGGATTAAAGGTAGAGAAAAAGTGATATATATAGAGAGGGAGGGTAAGAAACATGAGGAGATAGCGAGAGAAGACGGTGAGCAATGAAGATATAGAAAGAGCTAGAGATTAGATAGGGCAAAGAAATGTGGGAGAGAGGTAAAGAGAGGAACAGATTGATAGGGAGTGGGAAAGAGACACAATGAGAGTGAGAATGGGGTGGGAGAGAGAGTATGAGAGAAGCGAGGTAAGAAGTGACAACGGGCATGGGATCAAAAGAAAGAGAGATAGCGAGCAAAGGAGATAGAAAGAAGGGAGGGAATAGGAGAGTGAGGGACTAAGACTGAGAGCTGAGAGGGGGATGGAGAGATAGTAAGTGAGTGAGGGTGGGTTGTAGTGAGAGAATGGAAAAAAGAGAGGAGATAAAGCAGGAGAGTAGTGAGATAGAGAGAGAGGAGGATTGACCCTTGCTATTGTTTTATATGCACACTCTTTTTATTTATATTCCTTTCCTCGCTCTCCCTTATATCATTAAGTTCTCCTTGCACTTTTTCCTATCACGCTCTCTCTCTCTCTCTCCATCTCTTTCACACTATCTCACTCACTCTCTTTCCCTCCCTCTCTCTAACTCCCTTTTTTTATCTTTTATTCCTTTTCTCATTTTCACTCCCTCTATTTCTCTCTTCTCCATCTACTGCTCTCTCAAGGTCTCTCTTACTTTACTCACTCTTTTCTCTCTTTCTCTCTCAATCTCTCTCTCTTCCCCTTCTCTTTCAATCTCTATATCTCTCTTCTCTCCTCTCACACTCCCTCCGTCCCTCTCTCATTGTCTCTCTCCACTCCCTTTCTCTTGCTCTCTCCTTCCTCTCCCTCACTATATCTCTCTCTTTTCCTTTCTATCTCCTTCTCTCCCCCTTTATATCAACATATCTTTTTATTTCTTCTCTTCTTTTTTTTTTCACTCTTTTCTCTCTTTCCCACATACTTGCCCATCACTCTTCCTTTTTCTCTCATTATTTCACCCTTACTTTCTTACTCTCTTTTCTCACTCTCTATATGTTGCTCTTTCCCTTTATTCTCTCTACACTCTCCATTATTCCCCCTCTCTCTTTCTCTCTACCTCACTATCTCTAACTCACACTATTACTCTCATCTCTTTTACTCTTTTCTCCCTCTTTCACACTTCTTTTTGTCTTTTATCTCTGTTAATCATTAATCTATAGCATATTTCCTCTCACACTTTCTCTCCATCTCTGTCTAAACCTCCTTCTGCCTCACTTCCTCCATCCCTCTTTTTTTAGCTCCCCCTTTTACCCTTATTCTATCTTCTTAACTCTCTCTCTTTTCCTCCCACATTCTTTCAGAACTTTTTCTCTTGATTTCTCTCTCTCTATCACACCCAAACATTAACCTTTCTCTCTTTTGTTACTTTCTCTCAAACAAATTTTCTCTTAACGCCACCCTCTCTCACTCCCATTCTCTCTCTATCTCTCACCCCTAAGAATTTCTATCCTTCTTACTTTTACTTTATCTCTCTCACACACTCCTTTATTTCTCTCTCTCCCCCTTCCTCCCTAACCCTTCACCCCTTTGTCACTTTCTCCTCTCTCTCTCTCATTATCTCACTCTCACTCTAACTCCCTTCCTCTCACTTCCCCTCACTTCTCTTATTCTCTCTCGCTTACTATTTTCTCACACTCTCTATCCCTCTCATTCTTCCTTCCTCTTTCCCTTTCTCTTGCACACTCTATCCCTCCCTCTTTTCTTATCTCTCATTATCAAACTCTATATATTTATCCTCCCTCCCTTAATTGCTTTATCCATCTCTATTATGCCTTTAACTTCGCCCTCCCTTTGTTCTTTTCTCTCATTCATAGGGGAGATATTGATGTGCATATATGCACGATAGGATCGTTGGGATTGAAGATGTTATTAGAAAACAGGATGTGATATGCCAAAACCAAAAAGAATTGAACCATCACAAGGCTGAAACAAACCAAATTATAGGTAGAACCTGGTAGTAAAATGGATGGATGGAGGTAAAAATTGACCCAATGCTCAATGAAAACAAGAACGTTAATATAAGACCACAACCCTAAGCTTAATGTGAGGAAAGAACCATGGTACAATGGAAGATGCCACAAACGGGGTGGAAATTTGCTTGATAAGTCTAGAAAAAACTCCTTAGGCGTTGGCCTAGAGTTCGGTTGGAATCTGAAGGAAACTGTGGGAGACAACCCAAATGCAAGTTTTTTTTTGGCAAGAATCAAAAGTCCCTTTCTCATTTGAATTAAGGCCTATGTATAGGCTAAAGTTTACAAGCAAAAAAAAGAGAAGGTAAAATGTCTTCTAAAACAAATGAAAAACTACATCAAGTTGGCATGCAAGCCATTATTAAACCTCAATAAAAAATGCAAAATATTTAGCCATAATAATATAACTCCTTTATCCTTGGGCTTAGAATAAATTGACAAATCTTTATGGCTTTTTCTCCTTAGATCCATGTGAATTGGCTTGATTCCAAGCCTCCTCAACTAATCTATTAAGAGCTTCTTTCACCCTCTTTGCATGACATCTAGTAATTAGCCCACTTTGAACTTGAATTATATCTTCTCTTGAAGTCATTTCATTGCCATCCATGCTATCATTTGCATCATTCCCCTCCTCTTGAAAAGGATTTCTCCTCAAATCAGTGCCTACATCAAAAAGACATAAATCAGTAATATTGAAATTGGCACTCATATTATACTTACTTGGTAGATCCAGCTTGTAGGCATTGTCATTGATACACTCAAGTACTTGGAAAGGACCATCTCCTCTTGGAAGTAGTTTGGAATGTCTTTGTTATGAAAATCTTTCCTTTTTCATGTGCAACCAAATTTGAAGATCAATTTGTGTCGCCCCTTGTTGACATGTTTTTCATATTGCTTTTTCAGCCTCTATTGCTCGCTGTCCCTCTTTCTCATTCTTATATCTCTTTCTCTCTCCATTTCTCTCTCTCTCTCTCTCTTGATCCCACACTCATTGTCACTTCTTACCTTGCTTCTCTCACACTCTCTATATCTTGCACTTTCTCACTCCCTATCCATCCTTTCTCATGTATCTGCTTTACAAACTTAGCCTTTTTCTTATCATCCAAGTTAACATGCTCAGAAACAGGTAATGGAATTAAATCAAATGACATTAAAGGATTAAAACCATAAATAATTACAAAATGTGAAAATTTGGTAGCAGAATGATCAACCCTATTATAAGTAAACTCAACATGTGGTAAACAATCGTCCCATGTTTTGATATTGTTTATTATGATTGCCCTTAACAAATTAGATAAAGTCCTATATACTACTTAAGTTTGACTATCGGTTTGTGGGTGACAAGTAGTAGGAAACAATAATTTGGTTCCTAACTTACACCACAAGGTCTTCCAAAAGTAACTCAAGAACATAGGATCTCTATGAGAAATAATTTTTCTAGTTATACCATTTAATCTTGTAAAATTAGAGGTATCATCAGTTTTGTGACATGGAATAAAATGTGGAATTTTGGAAAATCTCTCCACCACCACAAAAATTGAATCTCTTCCACATTTAGTCCTAGGTAAACCTAGCACAAAGTCCATAGAAATATCAATCTAAGGTGCATTTGGAATTGGTAAAGGAGTATACAAACTATGGGGTTGCACTCAAGATTTAGCTTGTCGACATGTGACACACCTACCACAAATCCTCTCAACATCCCGCCTCATGTGTGGCCAATAGAAGTGTGCTCCTGCAAAACAGCTAAAGTCTTTGCAACTCCAAAATGTCCAATTAATCCCCCTCCATAAGATTCGTGTACAAGCAATTCTCGCAAAGAACTTTTAGGCACACATAACTTATTTTCTCAAAATAGAGACCCATCATGTTTAAAGAAATTACCGCAAGTTGTTTTATAACAAGCTTGATATTCATTAAAAAAATGAACATCATCAAGGTATAAGTCTTTATTATGTTCAAAACCAAGTAACTTTGCATCCAGAATAGATAGTAATGCATACCTTCGAGAAAGAGCATCAACAACCACATTTTCCTTAACTTACTTGTATCAAATGACATAAGGAAATGTCTCAAAGAACTCCACCCAGCAAGCATGCCTTTTGTTTAGCTTGTGTTGACCTTTCAAGTGGTTCAAGGACTCATGATCAGTGTGAATCATGAACTCGTTAGGCTAAAGGTAGTGCTGCCAAGTTTCCAAGGCTCTAACCAATTCATGCATCTCCTTGTCATAAGTTGGATAGTTTAAGGTAACCCCAGTCAACTTTTCACTGAAATAAGAAAGTGGTATTTGCTCCTACTTAAGAACAACTCCTATGTCATTACCTGAAGCATCATCACATTCAATTTCAAATGTCTTAGAAAAATCAGGTAAAATCAAAATAGGGGCGTGGGTAAGATTTTCCTTCATCAATTGAAATGCCTTTTCTTGCGCTTCTCCCCACTTGAACCATACATTCTTCTTGATTAATTCAGTGAGTGGTGCAGCTATACTACTAAATTCTTTCACAAATCATCAGTAAAAACTAGCAAGTCCATGAAAACTACGAACATTGCTTATACTAGCGAGACTAGGCCACTCATGTATAACACGAACCTTTTCTTCATCAACTTGTATACCCTGTGCACTCACAATAAATCCTAAGAAACAAAGTTTATTGGTGCAAAAGGCACACTTTTCCAAGTTACCAAATAACTTTTCTTTTTTCAAAACATCTAAAATAAGTTTTAAATATTCAACATGATCCTTCAAGTTTTTACTATAGATCAAAATATCATCTAAATTGACCACAGTAAATTTTCTAATAAAAGCTAGCAAAACATGGTTCACTAGTCTCATAAAAATACTAGGTGCATTAGAAAACTAAAAGGCATAACTAACTGTTCATACAAACCATATTTTGTCTTAAAAGCAGTTTTCCACTCATCACCTTCTTTCATTCTAATATCATGATATCCACTTTTTAAATCAATCTTAGAAAACACACAAGATCCATGTAGCTCATCTAGCATATCATCTAAGTGAGGAATATGATGTCTATACTTTACTATAATATTGTTGATGGCTCGAAAATCCATGCACATTCTCCAAGACCCATCCTTCTTAGGAACTAGAATTACTGAAACAACACATGGACTCATGCTCTCTCTCACATACCCCTTCTCTATTAGTTCCCCAACCTGCCTTTGTAACTCTTTTGTTTCCTCGGGATTGCTTCTATGGGCTGGATGGTTTGGAATGGTGGCTCCTAGTATAAAATCAATTTGATGCTCAATCCCTTGAATGGGTGGTAAACCATGCAAAATATCCTCAAGAAAGACATTTTGAAACTTTTGTAAAAGAGAAACAATAGAATTAGGCAAAGTAATTGCCACATTCATTAGTGTTTAAGAATGCCTCTTTGTAAAAAAGTACAATCATTGGTTAATATAAAACAATACTCTCATGATCTCACTTGCCTTTGCATAAATTTTTTTTTTTGTTTTCTTACGACTTTTCTCTTAATGGTTGCTTATTCCATTTCTTCCTTTACCTCATTTGGGTCACCCTCTTTATGTTGATCACTCCTTTTTGTTTGACAATAATCATTTTGCAATCTAACTTGATCCTCATAGACCTCCTTTGGTGTCATTGGCACAAGAGTGATAATTCTATGATTGACTTCAAATGAGTATTTATTAGTGAAAAAATCATGTTTAACTCATCAGTCAAATTGTCATGGTCGGCCAAGTAACAAATGGCCTACTTGCATTGGTACTACATTACACAAGACTTCATATTCATATTTTTCAATGTAGAATGAGAAAAAAACCTACTTGTTCACCTTTACCTCACCACTATCATTAAACCGTTGCAACTTGTAAGGCTGGGAATGCTTGATGGTACAAGCCTTATTTTTCCACCAAAATAGTGCTAGCAACATTAGTATAACTTCCTCTATCATGATCATACTACATACCTTATTTTGTACATGGTACCCAATATGAAAAATGTTTTCTCTTTGAATTCCATCATCAACCTTGGTCTGCACACTTAAAGCCATTCTTGTGATTATCAATTCTCCTGTGACTGCATATTCTTCACATTCAATGCCCTCTATTGGTGGTATAGAGTCAGTTTCTAATTCTTTATCTGTCTCAATCTCTCCATTGTCCCTTATCACCATGATTCTTTTGTGAGGACACTGGTTGGCTATATGAACCCCGCCTTAATATTTAAAACAATTAATGTCTCAATTTCTAGAAGTCGTAGGGCCAATTCTCCCTTGAGTTCCTTAGCTGGTTGTCTGTTGTCTTGGCTTGGGTTTAGACTTTGTATGTGGTTTTTCCTCTTTTTTATGAAAATTTGGCTTCCATGAAGAACCCACACTAGTTGACAAATGTGGGCCACCCCTGCTCTTGAGTTGTTGCTCTACCTTGATGGTCACATTGAACATGTCCTCCAACTCCACATAATATTGTATTTCCGCTCTATCTTGGATTTCTGGGTTTAAACCATTTAAGAAACTAGCAATAGTAGCTTCTCAGTCCTCTTCTACATTAGCCCAAATCATAGCAATCTCCATCTCTTAATAATAATCTTCCACACTTCAATTATCTTGCCTAAGCCTTTGTAACTTCTGATACAATTCTCGATAGTAATGGTTTGGCACAAATCACTTCCTAATAAGAACTTTCATTTCTTCCCAAGTTTCTATCAGACGTTCTCGGTTTCTCCTCCTACTCAACACTAATTGATCCCACCAAACAATAGCGCAATCAGTGAATTCAATAGTGGCTAATTTCACCTTCTTTATTTCGAAATAGTTATGGTTGTTGAATAATAATTCCATCTTCTTATACCATTCAAGATAAGCTTCAGGATTGTTATTGCCTTGAAAAGAAGGAATGTACATCTTAATACCTGCCAAGTAGTTACCGTCTCTATTCCTAATGTCTCTAGCTTGTCCAACATAACACCTCCTATCATTAAATAAATCCCTATCGTTCTCTTCATCAAATCTAGCCTCATAATATCTTTATCCTCCTCTCTCACTCCTCTCGGTGGAACTCTCTCCCTTTGACTATTGGAAATATTTCATGGCTGCCTTTATTGGATTCCTCCCTTTACCCGTTCCATTCTTTCATGAATTTTCTCTAACTTGGTTCTCATCATTCTTCTCATCTCCCCCACCAATGCTTGAAATTGGAGATTAGGAACGGCAACTTTTCTTTCCTCTTCTTCAAAATTTGTTTGGGACGTGATTTAGGACTTACAATGAAAGGTAGGTAAGCAAGAATTTGAAATTAACAACTCAAATTAAATTCTAAATCACCATAAACAAGAAAAAAAATTAAATGCTAAGAAAAACATTGGGAAGATGATAATGAAACACGAATTTTGATATCTTGAATAAAAACAAAAGCACTACTAAACTGATTTGGACACTCATATCAAGAACAAGAAATGACATCAAGAATAACAAGAATATCAACAAAGAAATAAAAATAATAAGAAATTAAAATAACAAGATCACATGAAGATGATTTGTATATTAAGAAACAAAAATAACAAGAAATGAAAATAAAATGTTCACATCAAGAATAACATTTATCATAAACAATATCAAGAACAAGATGATTTGAACAATAACATGAACACAAATTTAGAAAATTTGGATAATAAATATAACAACTAATATGAATCATAACGAGGACAATCACAGGAGCAATAATGATGTGAATATTAACAAGAGCACAAATATGAGTGATTATTAGAGCAGCTAATTGAACAATTAATTATGAAATGAAATTACAAATTGGATTACTTAGTAAAAATCAGACATAGACAAAAAATTGGACATAAGAAACAAGAAAATAACTAATCTCATTAATTACCTAAAAAAGAAACATCCAACAAGAGCATAAAAGCCCAACAAAAAATTATGTGTTCAAGAACCATGAGGTTCTGATACCAAACTAATGTGCATATATGCAAGACAGGACCGTGGGGCTTAATGTTCTTATTAGAAAACTGGATGTGCTATGCGAAAACAAAAAAGAATTGATGGAAATTATTATGAGATGCAAGAAACCAAATAATAAAACCGTCCCAAGGCTGGATCAAACCAAATTATAGGTAGAACCTAATGGTAAAATGGATGGATGGAGGTAAACCTTGACCCAATGCTCAACACAAATAAGAATGTTGGTATAAGACCGCAACCCTATGCTTGACGTAAGGAAAAAACCTTGTACAAAGGAAGACGCCACAAATGAGGAGGAAATCTGCTTGATAAAATATCTTATAAAACAAATGAAAAACTAAATCTAGTTGGCTTGCAAGCCATTATTAAACTGCAATAAAAAATACAAAATATCCAGCCATAATAATATAACTCCTTTATCCTTGGGCTTGAAATAAGTTGAGAAATCTTTGTGTATCTTTCTCCTTAGATCCCCATGAATTGGCTTGAGTCCAAGCCTCCTGAACTAAACCATGGAGAGCTTCTTTCACCCTCTTTGCACGGCATCTAGTAATAAACCCACATGGAACTTGAATTAAATCTTCTCTTGAGGTTGTGTCATTGTCATCCATGCTATTATTTGCATCAGATATGGAGGGAGAGATTGTGAGAGGTAAGGATGAAGAAGGGAAAGGAAGATAAATATGGGTGAGAGAGAGTGATGATGAGAGAGAAAAAAAATTATAGAGAAAGAAAATCTGAGAAGCAAGAGTGAGAGATGTTGAGAGAAAAAAGAGTGTGTGAGAGAATAAGAGAGAGAGAGAGAGAGACAGATAGCATGAGAGAGGTTGAGTGGGAGAGAGTTAGAGAGATAACAAAAAGAGAAGAGCAAAGACATAGATAAAGAGAGAGAATAAGAAGCAAAGAGCAAGAGATAGAGAGTGAGAGATTGAGAGAGTCAAAAGTGAGAAAAAAGGAAACTTAGGTAGTGTAAGAATGAGTGAAAGAGAAAGAGAGAGAGAGTGATGGAAGGGGAGGAGATAGAAATGAGGGAAGAAGAGAGAGAGAAAGAAGAGAGAGCAAGGAACGTAAAGAGATGGAGATGGATGGAACAAGAAAAAGAGCGTGTGAGAATGAATAGTGAGAGAGCGACTAAGAGAGAGAGATAGCATGAGATCTAAAAAACAAGAGAAGATAAAGATAAGAATGGTGAGAGAGACAATAAGAGAGAAAGGCATAAGTGAGTGCTTAAGAAAGAAACAAGAGGTAGAGAAGAAAGAGTTATGGAAGGCGTGAGAGATTTAGAGAGTGATAGAGGTAAATTAAGAGATAAAATAAGAGAGAAAGATGAGAGAGTGAGGGAGATCAAGTAAGAGATTGAGAGACAGAGAGATATAAAAAGAGAGTGAGAGATAGAGGGAGTTCTAGAATGAAAGGGAGCAAGAGAAAAATAGTGGGAGAGAGGGAAGGAGATAGAGAAAGAATGACAGATAGAGAGATGTGGAGAGAGGGGATAAAAGTTTAAGAGAAAGATATAGAGAGATATCGACAACATGAAAGACAATGAGAGCGAGGGAGACATGAGGGAGTAGTAAGACAGAGAGAGAGGGATCGGGAGAGAGTTTAGACAGCAAAGAGATAATGAGAAAGAATAACAAGCAGAGTGAGAGAGAAAGTGAGAGAGAGAGAGAAGAGAGACAAGGAGAATTCAAGTGTTAGAGAGTGACAGAGATAAAGCGAGAGTAAGGGATTGAAAGAAAGAGAGAGAGAGAGAGAGAGAGAGAGAGAGAGAGAGAGAGAGAGAGAGAGTTAGTGAGTAAGGTGGGAGCAAGAAAGAAAAAGAAGAAAGAGTGTGTGTGTGTGTGTGTGTGTGTGTGTATGTGTCAGTGAGTGAGGGAGGGAGAAAAAAATGAAGCAAGAGAGAGAGGGACGGTGAGAGAGGGAGTGAGGTTGAGAGAGTAAAAGGGAGGCTATGAGGGAGTGAGGGATGGAGAGATAGAGAGAGAGTGGGAGCTCAAGAAACAGATAGAGTGGTTTATGATAGAGAGAGAAGGAGATAGTGAGAGAGAAAGAGAAGAGAGTTAGAGAGATGTATGGTATGAGTGAGGGAGCAAGAGAACAGTGGAAGGGAGAGAGATAGAGAGGAAGAGAGCAAGAGAGGGAGAGTGAGAGAAATAAATGGAGAGATAAAGGTTGTGAAAAGAGATAGAGAATGGGATTTAGAGAGAGAGAGAGACATATGAAGAGAGAGATAACATGAGGGATATAGGGTAATGGTAGATATAAATAAGAGAAAGAGAGTGGTAGCAAGGTAGAGATAAAGAAATAAAGAAGCATGGGAGAAATAATGAAATTTGGAGAGAGGAAGAGAGTGGGGAGAGTGAGAGAAGAGTGATGAAGGGACAATGAGTGATAGAGACATAAAGAGAGAGAGAGAGAGAGAGGAAGGAAGCTAAAGCTAGAGAGCGAGAGACAAGGAGATAAAATTAGAGAGAAAGAAAAGATAGAAAGAGATAACAAAAAAGGGAAAACATGTGAAATAGAGAAAGTAAGAGTGATTATGATGAATATTCAGATCAAGAGATGGAGATGGGTTTGAGAGGATAGAAAAGCGAGAAAAAGAAAGAAAAAGTTAGAGAGATTAATGGTATGAGTGAGATAGAGAATGAGGGAGCAAAGAGAAGAATGGGAGGAAGAGAGAGTGAAAGAGAAAAAGAGAGAGAAAGAGTGAGTGAGAGAGAGAGATAAAATAAATGGACATGAGAGAAATAGATGGAGGGATAAAGGTTGAGATGCAGAGAGATAGATTTAAAGATGCAGAGAGAGTGAGACATACGATGAGAGAGAGAGAGAGAGAAAACATTAGTGAGATAGGGTAGTGGGAGATATAAAGAAGAGAAAGAGAACACAAAATAAATATGAAAAAGTGGAGAGATTGAGAGTGAAAGAGAAAGATAAGATGAAAGAAACATTAGGAAAATATAGTAAGAAGAGAAAAGGAGAGAGAGTAGAGAGAGCATGTGAGTGTCTTGACAACGACTTTATATATGCTTAAAAATACAAGTATTTAATACTGCTGCTAAAAGATTTAATTCCTCGTGACTTTATATATGCTTAAAAATACAAGTATTTAATACTGCTGCTAGAAGATTTAATTCCTCAGTAACGACACCAAAAACTTAATAACTGTTATAGATTCGATAAAGATGTATATATAAAATATTCAATAATGGTAAAGTCACACTTATCAACGCAAGTATACATATAGCTCAAGTAATATAGGGCTCTAATGGAGTCCTAGATATCGATCCCACAGGGAGTAATATTAGAACTACGAACTAAGATTTTAGAAAAGCAGTACTCAATCGCAATAATGGAATTCAAATTGCTTATCTCTCACTAATAGACAATTGAAATAAATATGTAATTTTAATAACTCTTAAATAACTAATTATAATAATAAGGTTTTTAATGTGATATTCAATATATAAGAAAGGATCCTTCTCCTTGTCAATAAATTATAATTAATGGATAAAGTGAATCAGTTCAAATTGTATTGTGCCAAATAGAAGCATACCTATTCCTTACCATTTGGTCCAGACATAAAGAACATTGACTAATCCTACGCTTGTTTACT
>JXCR01105933.1:1933-18876 GCA_002079205.1 Phalaenopsis hybrid cultivar
GTAAAATTTTCCTCTAGATTACATTTTTTTGTACTTCCTCGTTCATCACTGCCAAATCTACTCATACATGTATAACGAAAAAAATTTATGATATCTTCTTGGTATTATGAAGTATGTTTTTGTTGACTATTCCTTTGCAGGGCCAAGAGAACTGGAGGTCCTTCAAATGTTACGGGTATGAATACTCCAAGTAAAATGGCCCGTGGCGGGGGAGGCATGCAAAACCAACTTGTTAACAGAGCACTGGAAGGTTTATCTCATGGTGGAAGAAGCAGTGGAAGAGGAAGGGGTTTTGGAGGTCGAGGAAGGGGTAGAGGTTATCGTCAATCTTAAAATTACAAAATTTTCTTCAATCAGTTGCATCAACCCCCTTATTGAGTCCTCCAGATTCAGATTTTAGTGTGAAAATTATTCGGCTTATCAGCAACTATAATTCCATGCAATTACATTTTAGAGAAATGTTTCATTATGTTCTTAATTTGTAACATGCATCTCTCATATTATTAAATATTAGATGTGAAATTATGACTTTTAATTTTGTTTATTATTGACGTTTAGTTAATTTGAATTTTTGAGAGCTTGGAACATAGGGCTTTTCTAAGCTCCTTGGATGGAAGAGAGGTTGGACAAGCTGAAGTCAAAACTTGTATTGTTGTTTGTTGATGTTCCTTAACTTGAGATGCTGACTTGATGTAGTGTTCTTGATTTTTTGAAATGATTTTTGTCTTTCAGGAACCTGTTATGGCTGCAACTGTGCTTTTACTGTTAAATTTTCTCAGCCTGATAACTTGTGATATTTATGTCGAACTTCTAGATACAAGTTGAGAGCTTGTTTCGTCACATGTTCATTCATTTGGTCCTCTTTTTAGAAATTTTAAAAAAATATAATCTTATTTAAAAGAAAGAAAATTTATACTCTTAGGCATATTTATTTGGATCTCTATTTACTTTTTAGCCCCTCGATTTCTTACGATTTATTCTTGCCATAGTTGTAGCTTCGCACCACTTGACCCATCCCAGAAATTTGATGTTGGAGCCAAGGGCCTCTAAAGCATTCACTAAACCCCCCCACACGCGCGCGCGCACACACACCAAATATCTTCCCTCTATTCTCATGTGTTAATTCTTTCTTTTTAATGAGAATCCTTTTTTTTTTCTTTGCCTAGAAATAAATATAAGTTTAACATCTTTCTAGGTACAGTAAATATAGAAAATTGCTACCAAATTTAGGTATTAGAACAAAAGGATAGAGAGAGGTCAATCACTAAAAGAAAACAAAATGGAAGAGAGGTTAATTAGAACGATTTAAGAAGTTATTCAGCATGTTCTCATAATTATTTCACAAATAGCAAATTATAATTGATTCCCAGGCTCATTTATTCATTGACAATCATAAAACTTTAGGGCATTGATTTCGACTCCAACTAATGATGAATTTTATTATTCATGGAGTGGGTAAAATCAGCACCACAAAAGGCTAAAAAGCATCATCTTAACTAAAGTATGTTCTTTAGAGAGACTGTTATGTTTTAGCCTTCATGTAAGTTCAAAATTTGATACTTGATTTTTATAAGAGAGACATCTAGCAAATCACCTTGCCTGCTTTGAGTTGACCATCTCACAGATTAACATAAATGAGATTTTAAAGGGTAATCACTTTGGTGATTTTTGTGTCATTTGCTTGGAAGTTCCATTTTATTTGTTCAATTCAAAAGAATATCATCATCTAATTCATAAGTGTTGAAAGACCTCTAGAGAATTCCAAAGCTCTATTGAAGATGAGACGGAGGCAATGAGCCTTACAGTTCTTTATTGTCAGAATCCGATGGGAGGCGTTTGAAATGAAAGAATTGGAGCTTGTGATACAATGCATGCTCACTCAAGATCTAGGGGAAGGAATATTCAAATTGCACTCAATTTATATAAATAAAGTACTTTAGCCAAGTTGGTAAAACTCGTCAATAATTACATCAATGAGGAAGAATATTATATAAAAACTGTTATATATAGGCTTTATTGAAATGAGAGGAATATTAAAGTAATTAAGTGATCGTTTGTTCCTAAAGTTTTAATATCTAACTATAAATCCATGTTGGGTGTTAATGGCTAATATTATTTAGGCCATTTGGACATATTAATAATATAGAATAATAAGGATAGTAAATTTTGGATATTTATAGGCATAAATTAGACTTTTATATTTTTGGAAGGCATTAAAGTGACTTTCAAATAGAGTTATCTTCATGCAAGAGTTGATCATCAAAATATAAATGCAAGAATATTGGTATACATTATATTCATCATATTATTATTAAAAAAATGATAACACAATTAATTTAAGATTTTTTTATTCAAAAAGTTGCATGCTAGCACTATATTCATGAAAGAAATTAGTTTATTATTGTATCATCACATGAAATTAGGAAGTGTTTAAACTTCAATTTTATAATTCATATGATAAAATTCATATTAGTTTTTAATAGAAAGATTCAACCACTAGAATCTTAATTAATGGAAAAAATATTACATCAGAACCCCAAACGTAGAGCTACGATTACGCCGTGGAGGTGATCGGCCCGGTAACCCAAGGAAATATTCCCCTCATGTTATTTAGATATTACTGTGTGTTATTCATATATTATTATATGTTATTCAAATGTTATTATGTTCTGGGAATAATCCCGGTGTTATAAAAACACAATAATACATCAATAATACTTGAATAACACCTGAATAACACACAATAACACTTGAAAAATATGAGGGGAATATTCCCTTGGGTTACCGGGCCAATTTCCTCCACGGCGTAATTTCATTGGACTCCGCACGTAGCTCTACATGCGGAGTCCTGATGTAATATTTTTTTCTAATTAATGATGGAGCAACCAAGAGAGAGATTATACATCATAAAAGAAATTATTGTGATTTTTTATCTTTCTAATAAGGGATGACTAATTTTTCAAAGAAAGAAATAAGTATGAAATGTTCTTCTTCTTTTTCTTTGCTCTCTCCCTCTCTCTCCCTCTCTCTCCCTCTCTCTCCACCTTTAATTAAGTTTGAATGCAAGAAACTAAAATTTATATCCTTACAATAAGGATCTCTTTAATAAGTAATGTGGCCATCAATTAAGAAATTTCATGAATATTTTGTACTTATGTATATGAGATGAGTTGTTTTAAAAAATAAATATTTAACTATAATAATATTAAGTTTTAATTTTATATCATAAAAGAGTTTAGTTGTTAACTATATACGAGGTTAAACTTGGTTGCTTTCTCTATTGAGGTTCTTTGAAAAAATTCCTTCAAAATTATACTATATATGTATATCATCCATCATTTTCTTTATTAATTTCATCTTTTATTGTAATGGGCTTCTAACATTTCATCTATCATTTGGTATCAAAATTAGAAGCTTGTACATTTATTGTAATATGTTATTGGTGACTTTATTTTATTGCAATGTATACTTCTTTTCCTCATAAATTTTCAAATGTTTATTAACATTAAATCATTAGTTCTATAAAGGATTAAATGGTTGGTGGTTATCAAATGTAGATTCATTAGTGTATGTCAAGCCACATTAAAAAATTTCGTAGAGAATAAACTTATATTTTGTGATGTATCTCTTAGTCTTACATAAGTTTTTTCTTTTAATCTTACAAGAAACTTAGGACTCAGTGAATATTTAATATTAATACATTAGTAAGTATCATCGCCTATTTTATAAAGCTAATTAAGACCAATAAAGTTAATATGTTCATGCTAATTTAATATTAGTTGATTTAGTTATCTTTGTTACATTAATTCCTTGCATTCTTTTTTTTTTGTTTGCTTTTATATTGTTGTGAGTTTTTTCTTCCACTTTTGATTAATTTTTTTTATAAGAACTTCTATTTCAACTTAAATTAATCAAGGAAAATGTGCTAGCTCATAAGCCTATGACTTCATTTTGACGCTTACATATTACACTAAGAAATGAATAGACTAATAGTTTTTTCTCTTTAATTTAATGTTTGTAGGATAACAAGTTTTCATAAAAAATGTGCATATAATGACCTAATGATTAGAGATATAAATTAATTTGTATTTTTTCATGTGTAAATCTATAGTCCTCAAAACATGAAAGATTCAATGCATAAATGAATATATGAGCTACCCAATAATTATAATTAGTATTTTTTAATTAGCTAAAGTTTATTCTAAAAATAAGATATATCTTTTCTATAATTTCTATCAGAACATTACTGAGCCATTGCATATACCAATTTGAATGAAAGCATTTGGACTAGTCTTATAAATTAAATATGTAGAATTAAAAATATGAAAATGATCATCCATCATACTTTTCGTGACTCTATAATATTGTAAGTCATCAAAAAGTATTATGACACTATAAGAAAAATATAGTGACTTAAGATCCTAAAATTTAATTTTATCAAGTCTCCCAAACTTATTTTGGGTCCTTACAAAGTGAATCTTCATTAAACATTACACACCTCTCTAAAGGTCAATTTTAGAAAAATTTTAATAACAACTACTAATCATATAAATTCAAATTCGGGCTTAGGATTTTTAGATTTTTGATGAATTAATAAATAAGGCTAATAAATGTTTTTTATTATATCATTTCAATTTAAATCAAATCTTAAGCCCACATAAGAATAAATCCTTAATATTTTTTAGAGCATGATGCCTATTGTGATATCCTTAGTGAAACACTAACTCTCTCCCCTTTTCCTACAACAACCAAGAAAATTTTAAGTGTAAAATTTTCAAAGTAAAAAAGAATAGCTAAATTTATTGATAAATAATATTTCTTACTTAAACATGAAGATTATGTTAATGCTTGTTGAGCTCTACAGATTCTTCATGCTCGTCGTCAAACATGTCCAAAAAAATATTTTCTTATGATTAAAGTTCTTTTTATTATTATTAATTAGTTGTATTTTGTATTTTAGTAAATAAAATTGAAGAAGACTTGGAGGCTATTTTTATGAGCATGAGGTGAAATTAGATGAAGGCGTGTTTAAATAGGCTTCTCTACTTGTAGATAAGTAAAAAATTATTTTTTTTTGGATTTTACAAGAAATTAGATGTTTATAAATGCAAAGGCTTGGATGTAAGTTTTGGCCAAATCATGAAAATTTTTTTGTTGTCCATAACTTTCTATTTAACTTTAGAATTTTTATTCTTGTGGTTAATGTTTTATTTATCTTCTCATGCTTTTATGATAAATTGGTATACTAAGTTTTGTTGTATTGATTTACTCTTCACTATATGTCTTGTGTGTGATCCAGTTTATATTTTTTAGTTTATAAGAACTAAATAAATAATTAAATATAAATATTGTACTTAAAATTTTGTAGCCCAATCTCCAATACCCCTTCTGGAACTTGTATAAACCATTAATTAAACTCAAAGTAAGAACTATATAATATTTGGCTTTATATCCATTGAGTAATTGCCATGCATCAAATTTATGTGATTTCACATAAAATTTTTTTCCTATATTTTACATATTATTTTCACTTATTTATCATTTATTTACACTTCAGAAAAGTTATTCTTGATGTTGTGCAGGTTATAGGTGTCGAGCATGCAAAACGGGATCAAAATGCATCATATATTGCAGTCCGGTGAGACCACACTTAATCTAGGTGTGACCACACCAATTTCGAGCTTGACCACGTAGGGGTCTAGCGTGGCTACACCACTAGGCATCTAAAACTTATATTTTGTATGATTTTTTTTTGATCATGTACCTATTGACGTATTTGGAGAGCTTGGATGCCTATTTTGGATCCCTAATGTAAACCTAACTATAAAATATGTTTTCTTAATGAGAAATGAGAATTTTTGCCTTATATTGGCTTTTAGATGAGAGAAGGTAGCTTGGACAATAAAGTTGAGTGTTTTTTTCACATTTTCCGCTTTGAATTTTCTTATATTTTTTGAGAGGTTATTATATGAGAGAAGAGTTGGCTACTACGAAGGGGAGAGTAAATCATTTTGTAAATATTTAGTTTTCAGTTTTCCTTGCAACAATGGTTTTAATGTGTTGTTTTTGTGGTGTTCTTTTTATCATGCGTATATAAACTTTCTTTCACACCTCTATTTTTATGGGATGTGGTTTTGTGATTTTCTCTGATGATTTATTTCCTTATATCATTTTTCTAAGGAATCAGGGCTTTTATAGTTGTGTTAATGCTAGATTTTCATTTACTCTGATTTGATCAATTAAGTTGTTAACATATTTCGTGATATGTGACACCTACCCATTGAGTAGAAAAACAAAAATGGTTAACTATAGAATTCAAATAACAATGGACATATTTTATTCGGGCTTTGCAATTTAGAAAGGGGATCAAAAGAAATGTGTAGGATGCTATGTGGATTGAGGAAGCTTCAAATTCATGGACTAGCTTTATTTTGCCTTAGACAAAGGCATAAGAAAGGCTTTCTAGCCCTATTTACAACAATCACATAGGGGGATGTCTAAGAAAACCACAAATTACCACATTACCAGAATCACACAGACACGTGCCTCACGTACCTTGAAAAGTAGTAAGATTTATTTGTTGTTGACCAATGAAAATATAATTGTGTAAAATTTATAAATTTGACTCCGCTTTACAACGGTGCAAAAAACTTAATGTGTTGTTTTATGAATAATAACATAAAACAATTAATGTTGGTATTCTATGCAAGTACACGTATCGTTATCAAGTAATACAAGACTTTCTTTTTAAGTCTCAAATATCGATCCCATGAGAAATGTTTAAATTTAAAATGATAAATTTACTAGGAAATTCACAGAAGTAAAACAAAATTACTGTCACTAATTTTGAATGTTTAAGATACTATCAAAGCTAAATTGTTAACTACTAACAAAATTTAAAAGCAGGGTTTAAAATTAAATACTACTAAACTATGTTTATGTGATGAAATTTTCTAATATGAAAAAATATCTTTCACACTACAATGAATTTTTTTATGAAATGAGATGAGATAAATGGTTTAAATATGTATTGTGCCAAAAAGGAGCAATTTTAATTCTCTATCCTAATTCAGTGTTATAGAAAATCATTGGCTAATCTAAGGTTTAGTCCTTAAATTCATGGCTAAGCTAGGAGGATACTGGCTCTCACTCCAGAGCTCCCAGTTCCCTTCCCCTGAAGACTAACTCTCTCTTTAGTTTTTAAACACTAAGATTGAATTGGAGATTTTTAGTCTGTCACCCTAGAAATTTCCAATTCTACACCCAACAAAGTATATTTCCCTATTTATTTACACTTAATTCCATGAACAAAATACTCCTTCATGAAATTAAGTGTGATTCTCACTCAGTTGTAGAACTCATACTCCATTTCCCGGATCATATTTTTCACAATATATTTTAACAATTCAATTAGTCAGATTGAAAAGTAAATTAAGAGTGAAGTTTAAAAACCATCACAATTTATTTTAAATTTTAACATTGACACATCTGAGTTATCTCTTCATTTCACCATATCTTAGAGTAGGGAGAAAGATAAAGGAAACTACTCAGACTTCATGAGAAAGATACAACAAAACAAAAATTTCATATATAAAAGAAAGTCCATATAACAATAATAAACAAACAACACTTATTTGAAACTCTTTCTTAAAGCAATCTCTTGTAGCCTCTCTTAGGAAATGCAGGAAGAAGAAATCTCTCACTTCGCTTCCTTCCAACACTTCTTAGAGAATAATTCACACTTAAAATCACCACTCAAACTCAAAACTATATATAAAATAACTCACTAAATGCTTGGAATGATAAGAAGTGAGCAAAAGGGGTGATGGATGGCGAATAGGGGCGACTGAAGATGAAGTAGGATGAAGGAAGGCAAAGGAAGGCCTCTTTTCTGATCAATTTTGGCTTTAAAGAGAGCCTAGGGTTAGTTCTCCAATAGGTGCATCCAAAAACTCTTCAAAAAGCGTCCAAATTCATCAAATATTCTAGAAATAGGGTCTGCACCGACACTAGTGCCAATGGCCTTTTAATTAAATCCGTACTCTATATCAAATGATGCCATCAGTGCTTAGTCTGGCGCCATCAGCGCTGAACAATTTTTTAATTTCTCCATTTTGACTCCAAATTTCATTATTTTTGCTTCCATTTTGCTCCAAGTCCTAAAAATCAATAATCTGCTATAAAACATTAAAAATACCTTCCATTAAAGTGCAATATCACCAAAAATAAGTATAAAATATGGGTCTAAAAATTCCATTAAAGTGCAATATCACAAAAAATAAGTATAAAATATGGGTCTAAAAATGCATATATTTTATGCAATATCACCAAAAATAAGTATAAAATATGGGTCTAAAAATGCATATATTTTTGGTGTATCCAAACCTAAATGTTACTTGTCCTCAAGTAACTCCTTTACTACTTAAAATATGACTAATGGTTATGCTTTTAACTTCTAGATTTCTATATTTTAATCCACTAAATACAATAGTAAAACCTAAGAAAAATTTAAATTAACTCCAGTTAATACTACAGGCATAAGAAAGAATATCTAGCAGTCAAGTTTAAGATTTTTTATTCTCTATTCTTTTCATGGAAAATTGCAAATTATTCATATTACAACCACTTAGAATATTCATATGAAAAATAACTTCATGAAACTTTACTAGTAAATATGCTAATACTTAAATATAAGTTTAGAAAATGTAGCAAAGCCTTCTTATTTAAGTTGATTCAAGTGACGCCAATTTTTGATTAGGCATCTCCTCAAGCTTCTCCTCACATCTTTTCTTGTATTTTTTTTTATTTTTCATTTTTTTTCAGATTCATTTTCAATCATTTTTCTTTTATTTTCTTTTTTTTATGTGAGGATTACTATATTTGGATAGCCTTTAATGATTTTGTACTTCACTATCCTCTTCTTAAAGTTAAAAACTTTTCACATTCCTTCACTATAAATTGATATTAACTTTAAAGATTTTTTAAAAAGTTTTAATCTTTTCTTCTTACATGAATCTCTAAGGTTTTTATTATTTTAAAAAATACAAATTCCTTTGCTTAAAATAAAAAAAAACATAGTCTTATTCTTTCATACCAAATATTAGCTTTCATGATTTTTCATAAAGTTTTAATCTTTTCTTCTTACATGAATCTCTAAGATTTTTATTATTTCAAAAAAATACAAATTCCTTTACTAAAAATAGAAAAACATAGTCATATTCTTCATACTTAAACATAAATTAACTTTTATTATTTAAAAATTTTTACTTAAGTTTACTATATATTTAAAAACATAAATATAGTTATCTAAAGTTATTCTCTAATACCGAAGGTCATGTTAAAAATTTTTTAAACATATTTCAAAATATAGCTAATTGAGGAAAAATAATATTAAGTCTCTTTTTTTTTTAAAAGGAATTTTTCTCCCCCCTCCCCCAAACTTAAATTTTTAAAAGATTTTGCATGAAAAACAGAAAAATATAATGACTTAAAAAAAGGCATACATGTTGAAGGTTCTGATTTGAAACTTAACTCTGAAATATTGCAAGTGCTAATATGAAAAACTATAAGACTTAAAACATTAAATAATACACAATACATTTAAAAATTTGCTGAGAAAGAGTTAACTAAAAATACATCTAACAATGTACTAAAAACTAATAATAGTACTAAAATGGTTCACAATGTAAAAACAGTTTCACAAATATATAGTGACATTTAAAATAATGTATTGCATATTAAAAAATAAATAGTCTCAACAATAAAGTTTAACCGAACATAAACTAAACAGAAATCTAATTAAATCATCACCAATCATCATCTACTTTTTCTTCTTCCACCTCCAAATTCTGTTGTTGATATAGAGAAAAAACAGGGTGAGTAGGAAACTGAACTAAGTGATCACCCCTCATGTATCTGACCATTGCATCATCATAAGCAGCATCATATTCGAACTTCTGTCTTATCAAATCATCATTGTGAGCATGTATGACCTCCATATTTTTCATTCTACAATCCAATCTTAAGATATCTCCCTGTTAGATCATCATCTGCTCCATAGGTTTCTGAATAGTAGGGGTACTAGAATTACTTGAAGTAGAAGGAATATCCCTGGTCCTACTTCCAGATCTCCATCCAACATGAGATTCATAAGTCATTATATTGGCAGGCCCAATAGGTTTTGAAGGTTTAATCCTCTCCTCATCTGCTCTATAATTAACTTTTGTCTGTTCACATAGTGTGAAGATCAGGGCAGGGTGTGCTAAACCACCAGTGGTCTCTCCAAAAGTAATAGATCAAGTGTTCCTATAAATAATAGAGCCTACATCTATCCTTTTAATCTGCTAGATACAAAAGTTGAAGATAACTTTATCCTTTGTAACCTCACTATGATGATTTTTTGGTATCATTCTTCCATAAATAAAGTAGTGCCAGACCTTAGATAATACATTTAACATAGAAAGAGGAAATTTTACTTTATCACCATTCTTCACCTTCTAGGTTCCTCTTCCATCAGTAAGAAAAGAAATAACTTCATTCAAAGCCTCATTTGTAGCAGAAAATGAATTGTACTGACATCTGTACACATCTTCTAATTGATAAAATTCATTAATCTTTCTTGGAGTAAACTCCACCATTTTCCCTCTAACAAATATATAGCATTCAGAAGTCTCATTGAAGTTGGCATAAAACTCCATCACTACACCTATAATCGCCTCGGCAGTAAAGTAGCAAAAATTCTCCCACTGCTGAGCATTGATTAATCATTCAAATTCTCTGCCTAGATTTATAAATCCTCGATTCAGAATCACTTTTTTAGTTGTAAATGTTGGCCTTATAGTTGAGAAACTTTTAATCATCAAAATTTACCTTTCTCTTTCCTTTGCTCATTTTAGGTGCCATGATAAATATACCAAAATTTTATAAAATTCAAATAAATTCCAAAGAATTTTGAAAATCACAATGTGGAACATTTTAAACTTAAATCTACTAAGTAAGAGTTCTTCACCAAAAGGATTTTCTCAAAATCTTCCAAAAAAATCTCAAAATTTTGGATCTCGGCAATGTAAGATAAATCATTGGTGAAAATAAAAAAATTTGATTTTAAAGTGTAGCTCTTACCTAGAGAAGATAAAATCCAAACTTTGTTTGCCTTAAAATCGCATCAAATCCGAGCAATATAAACCCTAAGTGCAAAAAATCGAGGTTGAAGGTGGCTCAAAGGTTAAAAATGACATTTTACTGTGTGAATCGTGAATTTTAAGGGTGTTTTAGTCGGTTCGGGTCGAGGGTGCTGTCGGCGCCCATGTTGGCGCCGTCGACACTGAGCACTAGAAATTCATATTTTGATTTCTTTTTTCAAATTTTAATTTTCTTTCAATTTTATCTAATATTTATTTAGTTTTTTTGAACACTAATTTTGATCTAAAAATAATTCACAAATAAGCATTTTCACAAACAATACCAAACTAATTTTTATATATGAAAATACACTTTTTACAAAAATATTTTTCTAATAAACTTTTTCCCAACTTTCATATGAAACTTGAGATTGACTGCAAAGTAGGAAAATTATGGAAGGCTCCCAAGGTAGTAAAACTTTTTCCCAACTTTCATATGGAACTTGAGATTGACTGCAAAGTAGGAAAATTGTAGAAGGATTTCAAGTCCATATATTGGTCCATTCATAATAATACCCATAACATATTTGAAAATAATTGACCCCACATCAATGGGTTTTTCCATTTGAATGCAATAGTTTAAAATGACACTTTCTCTTGAAACTCTACTAATCTTTGTGGTAGGGAGTAATTTTACAAATATGAAGAAATTCCATTGTTTTGATATTGGATTAAGTAGGGAAGCAGAGAAACTAACGTATCCCTCATCTCTAATTTCCCAATTATTATTTTCATCTGTCAGAAAATTATATACTTCTTGCATCATATCTCTTGTTGGGATAAAACTTGTACAATGATAGATTGGAATATTTTCTATCATATACAAATAATTAATTTACGTCAAAGTAAATGGTACAACCTTACCTTGAATGAAGATGACTCCTTGGGTAATTCCATGTAAGTTAGCATAGAATTCGTTTACGACTGGTACTACAACTACAGAGGTAGTGTAGCACAAAACCTCCCAACGTCTTTGCACAATGATTTTCTCAATCTGTGAACTTAGATTACTCAATCCATGGTTGACAAAGCCTCTCTCCTTGATAAGTCAATTTTTTTGTGATGACTATGTTTTATAATCTCTGCGCGTCAAAACTGATAAATTTTCTTCTATTAAAAACTCCATACCTTGAAGTATTTTTGGAATTGGAATCCATGGATTTCAAAACTAGGAAGTTTCTAGATGTCCAAGGTAGCTTTTAGGACTTTAAAAACACCTCTAGGCGGTTATTGAGGAGCGAAATCCTGCCAAAGTCCGCTGAATCCAATCTGCACATGCAAAACTGCTCAAGACGCTGTCGACAGTCCCGATAGCGCTGTCGGCGCCCATTCCAGTGTCATTGGCGCCAAAGGCCAAATTCGCGTCTTATATATATATATATATATATATANTATATATATATATATATATATATATATATATATATATATATATATATATGTATATATATATGTATGTATATATATTTGATCAATTCAATTCCAAAATTTCCTCCAATACCAATATTTATCTTAATTTATGATAGATAAAATTGTGTAGGACTCAAAAATACTATTATTTCATAAGATATAAATACACAAAGCGCTTGATTTAACAAAATAGTAATAACATATAGATATATAGATTTATGTATGGGTTGTCTCCCATGAAGCGCTTGTTTTAATGTCTTCAGCCCGACATAACATTGTTTAGAATGACTTAACATTAAAACTTCTTTAAATTATGGTATGTGTTCTTCATAATAATATTTAAATCGATGTCCATTAACTTTAAATATTTTTCCAGTTTTAGGATCTTTAATAGCAACAATTCCATAATGATAGACTTTAATCACTTTAAATCGTCCTAACCATCTGAATTTCATTTTTCCTGGAAATAATCTCAATCTTGTATTGTATAATAGAACTTCTTGTCAAGGTTCAAACTTATTCTTAATAATCTTCTGATCATGCCATATTTTTATTTTCTCTTTATAAATTTTTGCATTATCATATGCTTCATTTCTAATCTCCTCAAATTCATTGAGTTGTAATAATCTTTTCTCACCAGCAACTTTTAGATTAAAATTAAATTTTTTAATTGCCCAAAATGCTTTATACATCAATTCTACTGGTAAGTGGCATGTTTTCCCAAAAATAAGTTTATATGGGGACATTTCTATAGGAGACTTATAAGCAGTTCTGTATGTCCATAATGCAGTATCTAATCTAGCAGACGTATCCAATTTATAAGGATTTACAACTTTTTTTAAAATTCATTTTTTTTCACGATTTGATATTTCTGCTAGAATGCTAGTTTGAGGATGATAAGCAGTAGAGAATCTATGCATAATATCATATTTTTTTTATCAAATTCTCAATTTTCTTATTTCTAAAATGGGTTCCTCCATCTGTAATAATTACTCTCGGCATTCCATATCTTGTAAAAATATTTTTATTTAATAATTTTAAAACACTCCGAGCATCACATTTAGGTATAACAAGAGCTTCAATCCATTTGGACATATAGTTAACAGCAAGTAAAATTTATAAGTTTCCAAATCAAGACATAAACGGTCCCATAAAATCTAATACCCACACATCAAAAATTTTAACTTCCAATGTGTAATTTAGAGGCATTTCATTTCTTTTAGAAATATTTCCTACACGTTGCATTTATCGCATGTTTTAATATATTCATTAACATCTCTAAAAAGAGAAGGGCAATAAAATTCAGCTTGCTAAATTTTATAAACAATTCTATTTATTCCAAAATGTCCTCCAAATTCAGAATGATGACATCTTTCAATTATTTGTTGAGTTTCTTCATAAGGCACACACCTAATAATTAGATGTTTACATTATTTATATAAATATGGATCATCCCAAAAATGGAATATTGAATCATATATAAATTTCTTTAGTTGTTGATTCTTAATATTTGTTGGTAGAATATCACTTACAATGTAATTTACTATATCGGCATACCATGGTGTATTTATTTCATCAATACTATATAAATTTTCATCAGGGAAGTTTTCTATAATTTAATTTTTTAAATTAATTAATATTTCTTTTTCTAGTCTAGACAAATGATCAGTTATTTGATTATCATTTCCCTTTCTATCAACTATAGTAAAGTCGAACTCTTGCAATAGAGGTATCCATCTAATTAATCTTGGTTTAGCATCTTTCTTTTGCATCAAGTATTTGATAGCATAATGATATGTATGAACTATACATTTAGTTCCAATCAAGTAAGGTCAAAATTTATCAAAGGCATAAACAATAGCTAATAACTCTCTTTCAGTAGTAGTATAGTAAATTTGAACATCATTCAGAGTTTTACTAGCATAATATATTACTTTAAGAACTTTGTTGTGCCTTTGTCCTAAAACAACTCAAATAGTATAATCACTAGCATCATACATTATTTCAAATGGTTTCTCCCAATCAAGTGGGACTATTATAGGTGCAATAATTAATTTTTCTTTCAATAGTTCACATGCTTTTATGCATTCCTCATTAAAATCAAATCTTGTATCTTTTTTTTAAAAGTTGGCATAATGACTTAGTTATTTTTGAAAAATTTTTCATATAACGCCTGTAGAAACCATCATGTCCTAAAAAACTTCTTACTCCTCTCACCGTAGTTGGTGGTGGTAATTTTTCAATAATTTGAATTTTTGCAGGATCTACTTCCATGTCATTTTCAGAAATTTTATACCCCAGTATAATTCCTCCTGCAACCATAAATTGATATTTTCCCCAATTTAGTACTGGGTTAATTTTTCACATAATTTTAGAACTTTTTTTAAATTATTTAAACATAATTCAAATGAAGTCCTGAACACAGAGAAATCATCCATAAATACTTCCATTCCATGCTCAATCAAATTACTAAATATTGACATCATACATCTTTGAAATGTTGTAGTTGTATAGCATAGTCCAAAAGACATTCTATGAAAAGCAAATATTCCATAAGGGCTTGTAAATGTTGTTTTATCTTGATCCTCCTTTTTGTAGAACACAGTGAATTGGACTTACCCAAGAACTGTCTGAAATAAGATATATAATTTCTACGTCTAACCATTATAAAATTTATTTTTTAACATCTTTTATTATTGAGTTTAATCTCCTATGAGGATCAGCTTTAGGTTCGTATTGTTCATTTAATAAAATTCTATGCATTCAAATTGAAGGGATAATTCCTTTAATATCTGCTAAAGTCCATTCAAAAGCCTTTTTATATTTTTTTAGCATTTCTATTACTTTTTGTTCTTGAATTTCAATTAACTCATAAAATATAATAACATGCAATGTAGATGAATCTCCTAAAAACACATATTTTAAATGAGCAGATAATACTTTTAGTTCAAGTTCAGGTGGTTTAATATTTGAAAGAATAAGATTTTTATTATCATTTTCTAAAAAATATAAAGTTTCAAATTTGTCCTGAATATAATTTAAATTTTTTTCTTTTATTTCATTTTTATTCTGACTAAATTCATCTTGCCTTATTTTTTCTTCAAACTCTTTCTTAAATTGCTCATTACTTAGATAATCAAGTTGTAAAGCTATCTTCCCTTGTAATGATTTAGGTGGAGTTAAAGAATTAAAAACTGCAAATTATAAATGAAGCTAGTGACAAATAGGAGCAACTCTCTTCTCTACCCTCTCCCAAGAACAAAAAGAAGTTTAGTTTAATTAGTTTTAATTCCTTAAACCCAAATTTGAACCCAACAAAGATTATTTAACTAACATTTGCATCTCCCTATAGTGTACTTGCTCCATATCCTATAATTCAACGTGGCTAACCTAGTTGTTCTTCTATAGCTCTCCCGAGTCATTATTGGTCAAAACTTATTTTAACTAGTCACTTGACTAGAATGAAAAGTAAATGAAGACTTGAAGGTTAATCATCACATTAAAGATTTTAAAAGCTTTCCTTTAATCTTACACTACCTAGTTAATCAGCATAAGGGAAAGGTAAAAAGTCTACTAAGAAAGCATTGAGAAAACACCATAAAATATCTTTGAAAATAAGTAAATTCACTATAAAATTGTGTTTGCACAAATGCAATTACAAGAGTACACAATACTTAGCTTTTCCACTCCTTACAAAACTTTGAGAATGCTCCTCCAAGGTTTTTTTTCTCCCTTTCTATTAATTTGAGCACTCTTCTTACATTCTACTCAAATTACTCACCAATCACTCATGAAATCCTATCTTATATTCTTTTACAACAAACCCTACTTCTTCTTCACCAAATAACTGACCAAAGACCCTTATTCTTCACCAAATAGATATTTTATCAAGGTGAATAACCCCCAACATTGTGTGGAACAAGTGTTGAAAACTGCCCAAACATGATCAGAACAAACCCTACTTCTCCTCAATCCTATATTCTTTCACAACAAACCCTACTTCTCCTCTATAACTCCAAGTCACCTCCACTTTGCTCCATTTCTTCTCCAGTTTACTTCATGACCCAACCTACAATTACACAAATATTTATATTTCAAAAGATTTCCAAAAACTTGACCCAAATTATATTAGCGATTAGAGTGAATAGATAAAATATTTTAGATAATAAATAGTAAGTTTTGACACCAGAGGTACTACGCAAGTATACGTATCATTTGAAGCAATATAGAGTTTTTGTTTAAAACCCCAATATCAATCCAAATGATTAAATTAGAACTGTTCAAAAAATTTTACAATCTGGATTTTATTGGCCTACTCTATTTAGAGATGTTAGTATATATATATATATATAT